>JACXGJ010005591.1:0-38365 GCA_016801105.1 Esox niger | reverse complement strand
GTGTGTGTGTGTGTGTGTGTGTGTGTGTGTAGGTGGAAGATCTATCCAGGACATGAGGGCGAGGGAACCATCACCGGGGCTGCTGGGTAACCCGCTGCTCTCAAGTGACTCTGGGGCACTAAAGCCCAGTCAGGGGAGGGGGCGGAGCCAGCCAACACCTGCTCCAGCAACAGCTGCCTTCTACACGTGACACTCCCTGGCCCAGCGGGCCACTCCCCACACCAACCAGTCAGCCTGCCAGTGTTGTGTCCCTACTGGCCCTAACAGGCATACAGGACCGATTGTAGCTGCCCTACAGAGCGGCAGCCTGGGATTTCACTGCAGAACACCTCCCTAAGACAGGCCCACACAGAGGGCCCTCAACACCGACAGAGGAGATGTGACGCCAGACAGAGAGGCACTGTGCTCCTCAAGCCAACCCCTGTGAGAGCGAGGGCACCTGCACTGACCGGCCACGTCCTTGACCTTGAGGGAGCAACAGGAGTTTCAGCGGTTGCGTCACTCTGAGTAAACAAGAACAGAGCAGGCGGCGCTGCCTGGCTTCATACAGACGTGGGGATGACATCGTACACAACACAGCCCTCACCCACGACTCCCCTGAATAGCTCCAGCTCACTTCCTGGGATCAAAGGGAGCATGACAAGGCAGCTCCGTGTTCAGTTTACCAGAACAGAGTTATGAAGGCGTATATATCGTGAGGTAATATATTTATAAAAAAGCTCTCTAATTACTTTAACGAAAGCGAAAGCCCCTCCACACGAGGTTGTCAGCGGACTAGCCGTGTTGCTTGTGATCATCTGACAAACGGGCCTGGTTTTCTGCCTGTCTGTTCGTCCGACCGTCACTGGGAGCTGACCGTTAAACTGAGCAACGCTCCGCCTCTCCTCTGGCCCATGACATCACTTCTCCAAAGCTGCTCTATATTTAGCCGCTCACCCCCCTGCTGTCTCACTACTCTCCATCAATGCCCAGGCCTGGCTCCCTCCCTCCGTCCCTCCCTCTCTCCACCCTCCCTCCATCCTCTCGCAGGGCTCATCCCTTCCAGCCTGCCGGGGAGGAGGGGCAGCCAGTAAAAGAGGGGAAAGGGAGAGAGGGAGATGTCTGTGGCTGAGAACGGAGAACTGAGATACAAAGCTAGAGGGGGACAGGAATGGGCTGTAAAATCAGAGCGCCTATAAAGCGCACGGCCCGCTCCCTCTCTGTGAAACCCGCTCAAATGTTCCCTCATTAGGTTTCATCAGAGCGCCTCACTGTCCCTGTCCACCCATCCGCAGGACTTCAAACAAAGCCTGCAGAGCACAGCTCGGCTTATGGCTCTACTCCGCTGCAAGACACGCCTCTGATCTGTAGCCGCCAGCCTGGCTGCGTATAGGGGTGGGGCCGCTGGGATAGTGGCCGACAGCACAGGTGACATGGGTGTTTCAGAAGCAGCCAGGTCACGAGGAGCAACTGCCATCTATTTACAGAGACTCTGCGTGTGAACATGACGTTCAGTTCAGAGAGTTCAAAACATTGTATACGTTTTTAATATTACCTGTCCAACACTGCTATTTTGAACGCTGTGTTGTCCCATTAGCAATTGTCTATACGGACAGACATCTCATGCTTTTCAATTCCAACTTCATATTTCTCTAGTAAAGGAAAAGTATTGTTATTATTGATAATAAATCAACGAATAAAATGCCTCGACCGCAGACTGAAAACAGGACTGCACCATTTGGGGGCAACCCCAGTGGATCTGCTTCGGGCACTGAGCAGGAGGTAAAACAGACCCCCAAAGTATCTGCCGTGGAGGTGAGTGGTGAGGCTGGCTGAAACATCCCTCTGTGCGCTGTCACCCGGAGGCCAGGGAAGGAGGCAGTTGGGCACGTGTCTGAGATGAAAGGCTTTGGCACCGGGAAACGGCGGCATCACCCCGTGGACCTCAGCACCCTACAGGCTTACCGCCGCAGGGCTCCGAGGAGCCGCCTGAGAGAACAAGCCAAGACAAACAAGGCCTGGGGACCGACCACCGCGCTACGGTCCAGGAGAAAAGGAAGAGAAGCTGGACATTTCCTCCCCAAGCACACAATGTAATCACTCACAAAGCGGGAAGCTTATTTTAGCCGCGCTCCCGCAGAGAATAGAAATAAAACCAACATGGTAAAAGGCTCCAACAAACCAGCGTTTATCGTAAAGAAATTAAAATGGCTATCTCAGAGTACCCCGCAGGCCGAACAGAGAATTTCACCTTCTGAAGAGCGTTAGTTTGAGTGGTGCATCTGAAATCATGGCCCAGCTCACCACCTAATTCACAAAAAGACCACAGCTAACGGTAAAATCAGCCCTTACTCAACAAAGAGGTTTACCCTGGAGTGAATGGTTCCTCCCATCCACCTCGAACACAGTCATGGTCAAGCCCAGCAACAAGCCAAACAGCTATGGTCAGAGCCGAGGCCTGGAAAACCCCCAACGCCTCCACTAAGGTCTTTAAACAACAAGTCCTAACAATGCTGTGCCTTGTATTCCCCCTCCGGCTCCTTGGCTTACACCGCCATTAAAACCACGGAGCTCAGACAAACGAGGCCTTGAACCGGCCACTGGAGAGCGAACTCCTCGAGCCCAGCGTCGGGGAAGGACAGCGGTACACGGCCTCTCGGGGCTGGAACATGTTCAGTGGAACACGCGAGCCGCTCTGACCCCGTCTGCTGAGTCACAGTCGGGGCGGGACATTCCGCACAGCCACTCTGCTTTCGTGCGCTCTCATTTACACGCAGTGTGAGAATGCCAGACAAAAAGAACCTCCCAGAACAGCAGCCCCTCACACCTCAAAACACAATCACACACGCTGCATGTACGCCCTCTCAGCGCTCTAATTTATTAGTCATTGGGATTGGGGACTCTGGGCGCAGGAACAGGTGGTCTTGCATGCAATTCGGAGCTTAGATTATCAAGCCGAGGGGAGAGGGGAAGATAGGGTTTGGGGGAGGGGCCGGTCCTTTAGCTGTTGTGTGTCTGGTTCTCTGCGGGGCAGGTGAACAGCAGATCTTCCTCATCTCATTCCCCGTCACGTATGGCACCGGCACTCACTCCATTACCCCGTGGCAACACCGCACGGTGCCCACCAGGCAGTTTCCACGGCAACGCCCCACAGGGTTAACCCGTTGAGGGAACATTGGAAGCGGCCAGGGTAGGGAGGCAGAGAGCCGTACGAGCGGCTTACTAGTAACCACAGAGGTTGTGCAGAGGAACGGAGCGAGCCAGTCCCGCCATGGGCGAGGCAGACAGATTTTTCCAAACAGACGCAGGGGACAGGAAGGCAACATGAACCTCTGGCGACAGGGGATGGTGGGTACAGTGACTGACTGCAGAAATGAAGACACCAGCACTGGTACAGTTGTGTACCACCTCCAACCCTGGGAAGATGTGGTCCTTACACAAGCTGAACTCGATGAACCCGACCGGATTAAAATGATTGGGATTAACCAAACAACATGAGACCAAGCCTGAACGCAGTCCCAACACTACTCTAGTACACATCACCTTCACCTATCCCAAACAGAACAGCGTCATGACAGAGACTAAACCCTCAGTAACAACAGCACATCACCCCCAGGTCTAACCAACAACAGCCTCATGACAGAGCCTAAATCCTCATTACCCGACTGGCCCTGGACACCTGCTGTAAAGCTGGGCACTAACTACAGTCAACAACATTCTAATCAAAATACCAATATAATCATTAAGAGAACCATTATTCAATTGAGGTTAGCGATCACTGATTCTGTGGTGGAAAGGAAAGAACCGTTTTGACTATTTTACGATCAAAACCAAGGATTGAATGGCAGGATTGAATACAAATGTCTAACCTATTCCAGACAACACATGCAGAGCACCATGAACATGTCACAGAGACATGAAAGACATCCGTACAAATAGCAGGGTGACTCGAACCTGCGAGCATGTGGGCCGGCTTGCACTGCAGCCGAGCCCTGGACCCGTGAGCGCTCGCCATGGGCTCCCCAGCGGCCCACAGCACCGGCAACAGGCTCTTCTGGGGCCGGGCTGAGCTGCGAGCACTAAGCCCAGATCCAACAAGTCAGCCGCTGTTATGGTGATGCTAGTATTGATCAGCTCATTGCAGTCCGATTACACTCACCCAGCTAATCGTCTGGGTACACACAGATGGACACACACGATACCGGACATTATCCAAGGAGAATTGACCCATTTGTTTTCATTATGAATCCACTTCAAATATCCATTCGTCCAGACACTCCAACTCGTCGTTATTATCCTTCGGGAATATGTGAGGGTGTCAAACGTTCCATTAAAGTGCCTCTAAACACAACAGCAAACCTAAGCATTCACATTGTGATAGTTCAGTATCATCTTAATCAGCCACCAAGACAGGAAGCTAAAAAAATACTGGAAAAGGCAGATGACATTGGAGCTCTACTGCCTCTGCAGAAGATTCAACCAATGGCCCTCCTCAGACGTAACACATGGATCCTTTCAATCCTGGGTTCTTTGATAAGCCAAAAAGATACTAACCAAACGCATGGCATGACGCACAAGGAGATCGTTTCATTTGAATAGGTGAGGAGCAAAACGGTCAAAATAGATGGGTACATGCTGACCGAGTCCAGAACACCCTGGACGTGGACAAAGGTGAAGCAACTTGAAAAGGCACACTTACAATAACCCTTGCTGTGATTACTGTCGTATATGAGACAGAATTGCAAATAGGTTAACCGCCCCTTTAAATATGCCACATATCACTGACCATTGTACAAACGGCATCAATGAGAAGCCCTGTTCCACCGGATCCTGCATCCTTCCAAGCCCTGGCAGTAGAGCTCCAGCCGAGAAAGCGGATTACACAGCACAATGCGCATTATACGCTGAACGTGAATATTGACTCGCTGTGTCTTCTGTTCTGCGAGGGGAAACATAGCTTATGTCTTTTAATCAACTGCTGCTTATCGCTTGATGAGCAGCGACAGTGCTGTGGTAGTAAGAGACCCAGAACAGTCGAGACAGAGTACATTAGCCTGCCTGTTTACCTTCATTTATATGGCTCATGGAACCAAAGACGGAAGAATATCAAAAACAAAATAAGTGCAAGAGGAAAATCACTGGGCTGGGGACAAAGGACGGTGGCAGTTTGACAGGACGGAGACAGGAACTGATGAGTATGCCTACATACGCTAGGAACTTACAGTGAGGCAAAACCACCCAGGTGAAACGTTAGCGCGCCTGTCCAGGCAGTGAGACAGGAAAACCCCAACCCTCAGCACTTCAGACCCAGGATTGCTAGCCCTCTGATTGGAACATTAAGAGGCCTAATAGCCGTTATGGTTCTGAATGTCAGATACACCAATGGCACAACCACCGGGCAATGGGATGGATAAGTCCGAACCCGCTGGGTAAGCAGAAAACCCCGGAGGGCTGGAAATCCAAGGAAAGGACACACGGAATGTAGCCATAGTCCTTTGAATGCAGGCATCCACCATGCTATCGGTCCTTCCTGACAAGAGCACTGTAACATTAGGCATTCCATCTGGTGGGTGGGCGGAGTCACTCCTAACAACTGCAGTTGGAACAGATGAACAACGGGGAGGGCTTAGGACAGCGTAACACAGATTTCTTAAGTGCTGTTTCAGCACTAACTATGCAAAGACAAGTACGTGACATCATGTGACCTTCACCCTAAATTACAAGGACCACAAACTAGCCAAGGGAGTGATAGACAAACAGTTTAAGTGCAGCCAAGACACCAGGGCTAGCATTTGATGTCACAAGGCGGGCGGACACTGGAAATGCCGCGACACAGGGCTTTAATGCCCCGTTGACACGGTTGCCCACAGAGCTTTGTCCGAATAAAGCCAACACAGACCAGGGCCATTCCTCAAAACACCTGTTGAGAGCAGTCATGCTGAGCTCCAGTTCATTCTTATCTCAGGGCAGCACAGATGACGTCCCTCTGCGTTAGTTGGGGTTCACAGGTGCAAGGCCTCGGCCCTACAGTCCGGTCCCTCTTCCTTGCTCTGTCCATCTGGCCGCAGGATGGAGAAATGCCCCGCATTCAGACCTGGTTCCCCCAACACCACCCCCCATTTCCTCCCTACTGTCGCCTAGCCTCCCCTGTCGTGCAGAATCCTGAGCTCAGACCACATATCCGGCAGAGATGAGTAACCCGACTATAAATCTGGCTGATGCAATCTAATGGAACATTGTATTAGGGCGGGCTCAGTGCTCTGCTCGGTAAATAATGGAGTTCTTGCAGCCAGGAGAGATGATGCACCCACCCAGGGGAGAGAGAGCCCTGCTAACACCATTACTATGTCCAACAGGCCGACGCTCCTGGCTGGCTGGAGGCTGGCTGGGTCACGACGCGTCTGCCTGGCTCGCCCACCTCGGCTACCACTGCTCAGGCCCGGCCCGGAGCTGGGATGAGGGGCTGACATGCGGAGCCAATGTAGCGCAGACCATTCACGCAACCGGGTATAGCCGTGTGCATTTCAGGCCTTGTCCCGGGGAGAGCCAGAAGGGACCGGGAAAGAATTTGGTGTGAACCAAGATCCCACTTAGGCTCTTATCTTCCAGACAATCTTTACACTGCAGCAGCGGGTGATTATGCTGACATATAGCAATTACACAGGAAGTACAGATATACAGGGCTTTGCCTGCCCAGACTAAAAGGAAGAGCACAAGAAGAAAAACACACGGAATGAAAAATATAATTGCTTGTATTCTTTTGGTCCAGAATATCAGCAATTCTTATTCTTTGGGTCACTGCCGGGAACTTCCATAACACACAAGGCCAATCTGAAGCAGTTGGACCCAGGACGCTCCGAGCGTTCAGGGACCTGCGATTCGGACTAGAACAATCCAGTCCTGGCTAGGGGAAATAGGGTGAGATCGGCAGAGAGCTGATTGTGAAAGAGAAGCAGAGGCCAATGATGAAGGATGGAATATGGCTGGGTTCACATGAATTTGTCTGGTTTAGTTGAAAACAAACCATCCTCAAGGGCCAAGTCTAGGGTAAACGAGTTCAATGGGACTTCAGGTCTTGGCAATCCCACTGGTTAAAATTTTTTGGAAAGCACAAGACCTAACATTCCTCATTAGCTCCAGTTTATCTAGAGGTTTTGCTTATCTACAATAATGCAGTATCAAAATAAAAATAAAACAACCAAAGAGTGTAAAGCCCCCAATGCATCAGGGGGAATACAAGGCACAGCAATACCAAGACAAGTCCATCTGTCAAAACAACACACAGACAAACAACCTCCCCCTTCACTGCCGCTTTCAGACGGGAAGTCAAAATTCCTGCCGGTGCATAGTCTAAACCCACGAGGCGATGACGAGGGCAGTGAACCCTATCCCAGACAGACATTGAAGGACCCCGGCCGGCCACTGATGTGCAGAAGCAGAAAAGTCAACCACACCGTAAGCGAAACCCTTCACCCTAGGGCCACGGCGTAGCCCTTAGACCCCTGGGAGCTGGAGGGTGGACACTGGGGGCAGAGAACAGCTGGTTTAGGTCTTACGGCGGTGGGCTCCATAGTCCGACTGAGCCCTAATTCATTACACCAGGCGTAGTTAAAAGCTCCAACTCAACAACCGTCTCCAGAGCAATCCGAAGACCCAGAGATGCTTTCTGTTCCTAAAACAATGACAGTGCTGAGGATAACATAAAGCCTGCCCGGCTGTCAGGGCCAGGTCGTCAAGTCTTAGCCAGAGGTCACTGGAAAGGACACTTTTGTACAGAAATGCATGGGGACTAAAATGAGAAAGAAGGCAAAACAATGAAGAGACCCACCCCCGTGCCCCATCATTGTAACCATGTGAACGCTTAGGGGTGGGGGTCCGGTCAAATAACGAAACATCCCCCTACGTAACAGCACTCTCTCCTGCCAAACCAAAAGGACAAACCAAGTCTAAAAAGCTCAGAGGGAGCCAGTCGAATTCAAACTGTTTTCATCAGCCTAAGAGGTGAGGCGGGGGGGCCGAGATGAGGCAGGGTGCCCAGGGGCGTCAGGGGGGCTTTGTCATGAACCAATGAAAGAATCAGAGACAGACGTGACTGTTTGGTGGAAACTGTTCACTGATGTTGACAACAGCGTTCACCCAGAACCACCAAGTCCAGCCAAAACAGACAGCGTTTTTTGAAAATGGAACAAAATCCATGACACAACCTTCGATTTCCTAAAATGCCAACACACATCAAAATGTCGTTCAGGTAGTGGAAACCAAGCAATGGACTTACCCTCTGGCACTTCATGAAAAAAGATCTAAGGTGAATATGCATGAGGAGACCTGCTTCGCACCTTGGAGCCTCCTGGGTCCTCCCACGCAAGGTGCAGGTCATCACAGAGCCCGCCTTCTCTCGTCAATTACCCGAGTTTATATCGACCCTCCCAAAGGGGCTTCTATTTAAAGCACGAGGGCCGGGAGTGAAGGAGAGGGAGCCATCCATAAAGTTGGCTCGGCAAGAATTGATTAGCAGTTAACAAGGGACCTGGGATCCCAGGCCTTAGATCTGCATTGAGATAGCAGGTGAGCGTGCCATGTGCTTCAGGCCCAGCGTTTGTAGGGCAGATATTCTCAGCGGCAGGGTAGTCGGAGCATAACCAAGCCCATGTTTACTGCCCAGCCCGTTGAGACAGACGTAGACTTTGCACTCACGGACACGGGTCATGTGACTGAGCTGGCAGGCAGCCAGGGGTTATCACAGGGGTGTGGTATGTCTACATCTCCAAAAACCTGGAGCACAGCTACACCAGACCCTTTCTCAGCAGGGAAGGGGAGGAAGGAGAAGAGAGGAGAGTGAGAAGTGTTTTCCACCATGGCGACGGCCATATGTCACCCTGACCGGCGCTCATCGGACGCGGACGGTCCACCATACTGGATACGACGGGGCTTGGTTTGGATGATTGCTGAGGTGGAGAGAGAGAGCGTGCTAGGAGAGCCTTTCATTCTTCAGTCCATGAGAGCCGTGGGAAGGGTTAAGTCCAAGGAGGCCCATCTGTTGCCTCGTCTGTCCTCTTGGCCCCTGCTTGGCACCATCAGAAAGCATGGAGACAATAAGCCTCTCCGTACAACAACAACAACAACTCGGACCAGAACATCGATCTGCTTCTCTACTGCTCTCTGCTCAGAGTAGTTGGGAGGGTCATTTGGCTCAAGGCAACTAAGTGAGCATGACAGGGCAACACCTTTTGACTACATAAGAAGAGCTATATGGAAAGGACAGACGGTAAAATACCCTTAATTTAAAATAAAAAAAAATGTACATAACATTATGAAGCCCACGAAAGTTGGAATCTTTAAATTTATTAAAAAACAACGCCATTAACCAGTCTGAGTTTCCATAAAAGAAAAGAAATATAAACATAGCATTCAGAGAGCTATGGAAAAAAAAGCCAGACAAAGATGTCAAAATGATAGTTGATACTAGGTTTAAGACTATACAAAGTATATTTACATTATTTACAAAGGAGTAAAACAAAAACAGAACAGGTTCTAATGGGATTCAGTAGGACAAACCCAAGAGGTATTTATTAGTTATATTCCTCAAGAACAAACAAGTTCTTATGTAAGTCTAAAAATGCCTGTAGGAAGTAAGGATCACAGCTTTAAGAAATAACCACCCTTCAGCTTATATGGCCTTCAAGCGGGGGGCAAAGTAGAAGGGGGGAAAACATCCATCCTCACATACAACAGCAATTACAATTCCAAGCATTAATTCTCCCCAGCATACAAGCCTGGGCCGATTCTGAGCTGATTCCAGCCGGCCAGCTGGAGTGAATGAAAGCCAGGAGCTGGGAGGGGGCACATGCACACATGCAGGGCCCACATGAAATGTCTGCTGCCCATGGCTGTGAGTCGGCTGAGAGATGAACACCTGGATCCGGAGAGGGAGAAGAGACACAGGGCCTACTTAACAGTTTGTAGCTCATAGACATGGCTTGGGACCCAGCGCAACACAACGGGTGAAAAAATACAAAACGGTCTGCTCATGCCCAGAATTAATAGATGTTGTGAGCAAACCAACATTAACAGTAACTATAATCTAAAGCTAACCTACAAGACAACAAGGCAACAATGTTAGTAAGTAGTAGCGCATGTTCCTTGTGCTTGCACATCCAGCTAGCTAATTGATAGTTAACACCAAACTGTAATAACAGATGCTTTATTCAAATCCAGAACAAACACACAATCCAACCAACTAATGTTAGCAGCTAGCTAGCAGAAGTCAACATTAGTCACTATAATGGGCCACACATTTTGTATGCTAGCTTCCAAAGAGCATAGCTAGCTAGCAACAAAAGTAAAATAGTCATGACAGGACATTCTGAAAGTGTTTCCCAAAAGCTGCGCTACACGGAAAACACTGCAGACAAACTAACTATAAGCTAGATAAGCTAAGATGTGTATATTGTGCTGAGCTTGGTTTGGCTAGTTCATTACGCTTGACATTGTAGACATGCTGCTCAAAAATTAACATCAATTTATTCAAAATCAGTTTAATCTACTACAATCTCATCCCTGGTCTACGGCAAACTGCATATGAGCCTGGAACACCAACAAGTCAAAATTGGCCTCCAGGGAGGGACCGCATCTTCCAACTGTAGTGCTAAGTATTTGTCATCTTTTGAATGTAGAGAATGAAAACACTGAAGTCTAGCGTCGGATGGAGCTGCATTTCTGATGTTTGTTCATGTAAACAGACTCTTCTATTACAGCCACTCTAGCCAAAGTCAGACACTTACATACTACTAGCCAGTAGCCTACCAAAACTTCAAAGCTCAGCTACGCTGTATGTTCGCACAGCTTTCTAAGTTGTCTGACAAGACAAGAATTGACGCCTAGATTGGGTAATGTGTTGTGGGAGATTATTGGTTGGTAGAGCGAGCCAATTAAATCAATGCCTATCGCCTGAAGACTTTTTCACAGATTTATTGGCAAATTCAAGATTGAAGGTCGAAGTGTTCCACCAGACAGTCCGCAGGTTGGGGAATGAGATTATAAGCCTATCAGCGTGCTTCTCCGCAATGCTACTTTTGAACAGCTGTGCAAAGCAGCAGCTGACAAGAGTCAAGCATTACGATTGTTAAGGGTTTTTATGAAAGCAGCTGCCTCCTACTGGTTGTGGCCTGCAGACTCCTGTATCAGTTGCTGTTAGCAAAGTAGTTGACAGGCATCGCGGTAACAACTGGCAGGAAGCAGCTGGCTTCATGAAAACCCATAACAATGTTAGCTAACAGCTACTAACTTAGCAACAGTGGCTATATTTGATAACTTTCTGTGGGCGGTGCTCATTATTTGCATCCCTTGCAATGAAAAAAATCCAGCTCAAACTCAAATAACTACAGCACTGTAGCTAGTTATAAAACGATATACAATAATTTAAATAGGATAAAAAATATTAAGTATACATTTCTTTCTGGAAAATTCATCTGAAAGTCTCCCACCTCAAGTTGGCAGAGCATCATATTTCAAGAAACACTGCACCACCAACAGAGGGAATGCTTATAGTAGCTGGTGCTAAAGCAGCTGGCCTTGGGGGGGAATTAGGCAAAGGAACCAGCCGTCTGAAACAAGAGGCTCCAGACGGACAGACCGGGCATGCATGCATGCAGACAGACAGACTGACCCAGGTGCTGGCCGAGTGGCTAATGTTGAGTCAGATACTAGAACTATTATAAGATGGTTATCCTAAGATGCACTTAGCTTTACCACTGTGTGACAAGAGGCTCACTATAAACAGCATGGACAACAGCGATTTGGTACAACCTATCCACAACAGCAAAAAAAAAACAAAGGCCGTTGGTCAGCTACTGAACACTTAGAAATACTATTCAGACAACTGCAAGACATCCCACTCTCACCCTGTATTTCCAAAACATGACAAACTCACTAACTAGCAAGGGCTCCAATCAGCAGATTTCAGAGTGGGTGGGGGGGGGGGCATAATTCCACATTGCCAACTAAGCCAAGTGGCCAGAAGACAGGGTGTACTAGACTCAAGAAAGGGTAACTAGTTTGAGGGAGATTTAACACCCCTTAAGTCTGAGCTGCCCAGGACTGGTTGATCCAACACTGAACAGCCCCTACGCAACCAACAGCACTACAGGCCCGATAACCAGCCTAGATCTAATTCAATTTCTTGTTTTCACACTGCATTATCACAGCAAGCAGAGGTGGCCACTTCTGCCAAGCGGAGCGGGGGGGGGGGGGGGGGGGGGGGGGGGGGGGGGGGGGGGGGGGGGGGGGGGGGGGTACAGGACGGGACAAGGTCACACCCTCCCAAGAGTGGTATTGGCTTACTACCAGGGCAGGGCTACTTGAAACCAAGGTCCTAGGGCGCTGGCTGCTGGAAATGGTGGGAGCAGGATTAGGTTGCCACTGCCTGCCAATGAACTGGGACGAGCTGCCCAGGACCAAGCACATTTCACTAGGCTCTCCTGAGAGGTGGGTGGGTGGGGAACAGGGCATTCACATTACTGGAAGAAAAAAAAACACTTCAGTGCAAAGTTTCCTGAAATCAGATTCCGTCTGACATAAACAATCAGAAACAAAGCCATTATAGCTGCCATTATGGCATGAAATCCGAGACAAGGGAACAAGCTACTCCGCTCATTCAACCTTTAATAAGCAGCTCCTCAAAATAGGATAGTCTACTAGCGTAGCACTCAGATTAAGCAGTCCGTGTGTGAGCCAACGCTAAATGCAAGCTCAATACATTCCATTCAGCACCACAAGGGTAGAGCTGACCCAGCCAGGCTCAGTGAGGCTCTCAGCAGCCTAGCACAAGACCAATACTAGCGACTCTGCCTAGTGCTGTTGGACAGGCCCACACTCAGGCCCCAGTCGCTGAGTCTGTCTGTGTGGCTGGGACTCAGCTCGCACTCTCCCACTCAACGCTACATTAGCCTGCTAATCTTCAGCCCCACGCAAACAGCCCTGTCATCATGATCCAGGCAGAAAGAGAGAAGAGGGAGGGAGGAGAGAAGCCTGGCACCAGCCAGGGGAAAAACCACAGCGTCACTCTGTGAAGGAGGGGATGGGGAGGACAGGGAAGAGGAGGATTGCTATGGCTTGCATGGCCTCTCCTATTTCTACATTAATCAATCTCAGTCAAACACCCCCTGCATCAGTCTACAAATCTCCTCAGAACCTCATCACAGGGTACAACAAACACAACTGAAACAGCAGGAAAAGTACAGATAATTAAGCAAATTGTTAAGCCCAGGTATTACAGAATGTATGGATCTCATTCAATCCATAGATTATGCTCACCTGTCTTCTCTAGCAGTCACTTCCCTTGTGAGTACTCAATTCACATAGACACCGACAGCAAAGTTGGGAACATCTGAAGAGCATTATGTTGTGGACTGAATAGCATGGCAGCTGCCCCAAAGTGGTGCAGACCAGTCTGGCGACACTGATAAATGAAGTGAAAAGTAAGGCAGAACTACTACCCGATCAGCACCTCAGTAGTCACATCAAAACGGCCAGTCCTGGGCATACAACCAAACCAAATGACAGGGAATCAGTGTGCAGTATTCACCATCAGGGTGCTGAGCTGACACTAATATACCAGTCAGATAGCTGTATGAATCCCTCATATTTCACTCTGAAGATGAAACGCATTACATTGCAAAGAATCCAATTACAGCTTGCAGATTGAGCTGAAAGGGTGTGAGAGAGAGACTGTGAGAGAAACAATGCTCCATGTCTCCATGGGCCTCAGTGTTGTTTAATCACTCAGCCCGGCCAGAGTTCTGAAGCAGCCAGGAGACGCTGTGGGAGGGCCCCTTTAACTCCCATTAGAACCAACAGACTAATTTGTTCCACTGGGTTTCTGTGGTTCAGGCCACCGTTTGATCCCTCGAAGAGACCAAGGGAGGAAGAGCAACTGGAGAGGCCCAGAGAGGGAGAGACTGGGGGCCTGGAGGGCACAAAGAGGACTGTGCAGCTGATATTGTATTGGAGACAGAGGCAGAGGGACCGCAAGCAGGCCAGGACCAGTCACTCAGGAGTATTGTAACCTGATTGAAGACAGCCATGTGAGGCCATTCTAGTCAAGCCCAACGCAACCCCGCTGTCACCTATTGGAAAGAGGCACGCGGCAGCTCTGGGAGACGCTAGTGTTATCCTGTTGTTCCCAACTTGGAGCCAAGACTCAGCTCTAAAATTAGACTTAAGACCTAAACACAGACTCTGTGGACAGAACAACTCCCTGATGGGAACTTGGCTTTGGAGACAGAGGTGAAACATAAAAAAAAAGACATTTCATCCCATCTACTAAACAGCCAGCCAACTTCTCAGCATCCAGACACGGGAGAAATCTGCCTTTTTAACAGTAAAGAAACAACTTGCATGGGCAATCCATCACAGCCAGCCAGCCAGCCAGCCAATCAATCCACTGGTCACTGCAATAGTGTTGCTTTGGTATGGTGTGTCTGTGAGTGTTGGACTGGATGGACAAACATTGTCTCTGTCATCAGCTCTGAGCCAAACGTCTAAGCAGAGCATGAGAATCAACCCTGACCTCCTAACTGCACATTCTTTTCAGGCCAGCAGCAAAACATCAGTTCATTAAAAAAAGAACTTGCTCCACCAAAAAATTATTTTCTTTTCACATTTTACAGATTTGAAAATCCTCTCTCTACACACATTAAGGATTAAAAAAACATTATCACCACACCAGGAAAATATTTCAATATATTATCATTGCACAGATTGTGAGCAGCAGCACAACCATAGTAGTTTTTTATAGCTTGGTCTATTGCGTTTGGAACATTATACTGTAATACAGAAACTTAAAAACATTTATTAGAATTTAATACTTTTAGTCATTTTAGTACTTTGATAATATATGGGGAGGTTCCTGGCGATCCCCAGCAATAGATTCAAGTCCTTCACCTCTCCATTTCACTGCCCCTCCCTCCACCCATCTTGCAGGTGCTTGTCCTGGAGACAGCTGGTACCACTGCTTTTTATAACACCTACATGCACATTTCATGAGCAAGGGTCACCATTAGGCCCAAACTGTCATGAAAAAATTATTTGGGCTACCCTGTCCATGCCAATTGCCACAGCAGATGTCTGGGCTGCACAGCTGAAAAGTAAATATAACAGTACCAGGACTGTCTACCTCCAACTCCTCACAACCTGTGCACGAAGCAGAGACAAACTGCTATAGGTTTCCACCATGTTTAAAAAGGCAGCATCTCAGCGTGTTTGTCAAAAGTGCACTTTGATCTGAAGATGGAGACAGCAAATGTCCAAAATCCATACACAATTGTGTCCTGTGAGTGGACAGACACACAGCTGGTTGCTGCCAACATCCCATTCTCAGCAGTGGGATGTGACCGAGTTAGTTGCCCCTTCATTCCACAGGGTGGGTTGAGCCTCAGCCAATCAGTAGTTGCGCTGATTAATGGAACAATGACATCATGTTCTAGGACTGTATTTTAAAGGCTGGTTCCTCCTCAGTGAAACAGAAAAAACCTCAGAAACGGCACAATATTGCTTCCTACCAATCCTGATCTTCCCATTATGCAGCAAGCCTGCTAATGTACACTGGTAACCCTCTGCTTAAATAAGCTATAAAACCACAAGACATTGGACTATTACAGAACAATACAACCACAACAACACAAATGTGCGCTATAAGTGGTTTAATGGCACACTAAAACAGGTAACCCAAAACAGAATTACCAATGGACAGGACCAAATATCAGGCAACGGCAACAAACATCCAACCCACTTGAACATTCATTAGCGCGCATGCACGCGCACGCCTGCACACCCACCCTGACTGAAGAAAAACTAGCACAGCAACCATTCCCGCTTTTTCCACCAGTCTGCCTCAAGTTCACATTCCACAGCTGAAGATATGAGTGAAATGCCATTTTGCAGGGTAATGATGCAGATTCTCTACTCCCTGGCCAGCCACAGAGCCATGCCTGTTTGGAGCACACAGACTCTTTCAATAGAGCATTAGCATGTGGTCTGCCAGGAGAGGAGGTAGGTAGGGGGAAAGGACGGGGGTCTTGGGGAACAAAGCCCCTATAGTTGTCTCAAGCAAGACTATAAGACTTATGTAATATGACTGGCAGGGCCCACGTCCCTGTTCAGAGTGCTGCAGACTAATCCCATTGAGGAACAGGGCCTACTTTGGGGAGGGAGAGAAAAACATGCTGGTAATGAGCATAGGCAAAACGGTGACGGGAGAGCAATCGCAGGAGACAGACCCTTTCATCTACACTACTGCCCAACACAGCACAACTCCCAGCTAGCAGATAACACGAATAATAATATCAGTACTGCCAAGGGCTGAGTGCAGGCTACAGAGAGGGAGGGAAAGAGAACGATGGAGAGCTGAAGGGAGAGAGCTAGAGACAGAGGGTGTGGCTAAAAAAACATTTGAAGAGAGGGAGAAAGAGACTCATCGAAAGAGACAGATCGACACATGGAGAATTGGAGAATCATTGCGCAACATTTATAATGTTTGACAATATCACAATCACAGTATCACAAAATGGATGCTGCTACACAGCACAGCCTACACAAGGATAAACACATTCCACCAGAGCTAGAGAGCTACTGTTGCAAAGTTAGTAACTGCTAGATAACACGTATGAAGCCAGCTGCTGCACACAGCCAATGAAAATTAACATTATTGAAAATAGTTGTATCTATGACTGATGGTATTTAAAAAACATTAAATGTCAACAATGTGGAACTTGGTGGAAAAAGCAAGGCAATAGGTTAGCCACTAGCTAGGGCAGCTTAGCCGCTAGCTAGGGCAGCTTAGCCGCTAGAGTTAGCATTAACATTAGCCAGGTGGACTGCAGTGCCCATTCATTTACTCATTCATTAATGTATGATAAATTAGCATTCAAAGTTGCTATTGAAAAGCAAAACTTATATATTAATAATGCTATTGTCACATACTTTACAGGAAAATGGGTCAGCCGATACTGACAGCTTTATAAACTGTTTGGTGTTAACCATTAATTCAACTACAGTAGCTAACCTGCTTTGCAAGCATTACAAACATTAAAAGTCGATGAGAATGGACTGCCACAACTTAATCAATGTTACAGCTTTATAGTTGTTGTTAGCTGTGTTGGCTAAGAACAAGACTGGTTAATGACAACATCCGTTTTTACCTACTAGCTACGTAGTACGTCTAGGCTTGAACTGAGCATGTATTATTTTCACAATCTGGTGTTAACCAGGAGCTCTTTGATACTTGGCAGCATGGCTATTAATCTCAGTTCTGCCATTGAATGGCCTGTCCACACTGTTAGCTGATTTTTGCGGTGCCCCATCCGAGAATGTTAACAATAATGACAGATGTGCACCATCCCAGTGAAACTCTGTAATTAGCTGAACCATGTGAGTATCCTGCGTCAACACCTCAAAGTCAAAGTGCATAAGAGAGTAGGGTGTAACAAATCCTGCCTTCACATCCAATCTATGTATATATTAGCTGAAGGCCAAACGCAATCCTTAAAGGGTACTTCCAAAATGTAGAACAAAACCAGCTTGGTTGCCACCATGCCTATGGATACCTACCAAATATAGGAGGGGGGAAAGGGCTCCACACACTACACAACCTCAAATTGGTAGAGTTCAGGCTTGGTATGAAACTGATCCTAACATAGAAAAACAGCTAGGGAAACAGAAGAGACAGAGAGATAGAAAGACAGCTAAAAGAAACAGAGTGAGAAAGACTAACAGAGCAATAGAAACAGAGAGATACACTGGCACCTATGTCTGTATTTGCTAACTGTCTGCAAAGTGGAGGATTTAGAGTGGTTAAAAATAAAATCTGATTCTGATTTACTGTACTGGTGCCCGGAAACCATGTGATTGGCATCACATGAGTAGGGGTGGGGAGGAGAAAAACACACAGACAGAACAGCATAATGAGCTTTGTGATCAGTTCCCTTGGTTTCCCGTTCCACTGACAGTAAGCAGATATGGTGTGATTTCAAAGGTAAACGTCACCAGCTCCCGTTGCGACAGAGCCTCTGGCTGAAGACAAAGCTTCAGAAGGAGTAGGAGAATGAGGGGAGCAAGGCAAAGGGGACACGTATAGACCCCCGATGCTTAAAAAAATCTCGCTATGCTTGGATAGTGCGCTGTGGGGAAAAGCCAGTTGTCTCTGGAGATGCATGGGCTGCCACTGCTTACTGATGAAGAAGCAATCATGGGAAGGGAGGGGAGGAGCTCTTCATTAGAGACATCGAGCTTTATGGGAGCTGTGACCCACTTTCCAAACCCAGTCGGCGCTCGCCACACAGCCATGCATATACACTAACCAACCACACACAGTACACTCACACAAACGGCCACACCAGCTAAAACACAGAACCCCTCTAACAAAGGGACAGGAAGGCAGGGCCTGGGTACGTACTAAGCCCTGCTCTTAAAACATGCATTCCAGTTTAGAGTGCAGGGCTTTAAAGCTGCCTGTTGGTACTAGCACTGCTCCTGTCAGCCCTGTATCCCCCCTCGCACAGAAAATAAGACCGGCTCAGCACACGGAGTGAAATTCTAGAAATGAGGTTATAGCCAAAAACACAGACAGTTTTGTAGTTTTCCAACTAAACCAACTCTACAACGCCATATGAGCGTCCTCTGAGACTGGCTTGTGTACAATTCCAGTCAACAGCCACAATAAAGGAGTCCAAGAAGACAGAGCTTAGAAAACAAACCCCATTATGTAAACAAAATAACGATAAATGATAGTGCATGTTTAATCTATCAGTCAGTCATGACAAATACAAAACCAAGAACCAGATATGGCTCCAGGCGCCAAAGTGAGGAGTATGTTGCAATACATACCGATTCCATGGCTGTCTGCAGAGGGGTGAGGTTAAAATCCTGCTAAAAACGAGCTGCTGTAGAAATGTCCAAAGATTCCTGCAAAATCAGAAGGAAACAAGAGAATTTGTTACCAGGATGCTAGCTGGCAATTTAACATTCATAGGGAGTAATTTTTCCTGCTTAGGTTGGGCCCTGATGCCCAACGCAGTATGGCTGCCGATAGAGGCCTGTCTGAGTACAACATTTCAAGGGTCACAGCTGCACGTCACACCAGTCCCTCCTACCCTGTCAAGAGTTGCTTACAGCCAGTCGCTCCTACCCCCACCCCAGCTCTGTCCCCACTCCCAGGGCAGGTGCTTATCAGGATTTGAGAGAGTCAGAGGGGTTTTTCAAAGGCTTTCCATTGAGTCACATTGGTTACATTCCTCACGTTTGTCCCATCGCAGTAGTTCAAATTGCATTGAGCGATCAGCCGCAAATGGTTCTAATTCATTCTCAAGAGGGCCACATACTGTAAATACGAATGATGCAGTGTAAACATAGTGACAGCATGAACAGTTTTTACAATTGTGATTTATGGATTGTGATTTTGGTGTAATAACAATTACTGCGAAAGTACCAGCATGTTCTAAGTATACTAAACTATCATGGGTCAACTTCTCGTGCTTCTGCTACCAGGTTATTGCAATTACCTAGCGGGAAAATGCGGATACCTGACTGAAACCTACAATGTAAATATGAACACACTAAAATAAGTTCACAAATAATGCATATGAAATTATGATTTAGATTGTCCGTTGTGACTGCTGAGAGAGCTAGCTTTGGCCAACTTTAGCAATAATCGTAGGTAGTATGCTAGCAAATAGCTATATAAATAGCTAGCAACAGCCAGAAAATAGCTATATCTACAGGACATTACAGAATTATTTACAGCTAGGTGTTGGCTCATTACGACATTGCTTTTGAAAATAATTACTTATTATTATGGTTTATCAAAGATGTTTCTCAAATAGGGTTTCCTACTCATTGAATTGACTTGTAACATGACTGAGCATATGCACATAAAAAATGGCTAAGATGTTTGCTGGTCACAGTATCCCAGCTACAATCAGCATATCCTAGACACCTTGGCAGTTCTCTAAACCAGGAAATAAGCCTTCATCAACAGCTCATTACCAGCTGAGTCCAACGTTAACTTTGATTTTCCTCACTATCGAGTCAGTTGGTCTGAAATCCACTGGTGAAAAAGTACCAAAAAATACAATAAAATACTTATGTACGATATACTTATTTGTCAAATTATCAGAATATTGATATATACCTCAGTTTTGCATGTAATGTGAGACATGACAGAATATGCAAGCAATTGCTATTTATATGATATGATGTAAATTATTACATTAAATAAAAAGTTATTACAATAGTACTAGAGATGCAATTATCTTTTCATGAAGATAATTGTATTTGATGACATAAATGCCACGTTTGGGTCCCGCTCTAGAATGCACTATGAACTATAATTGGTCAAGAGACAAGCCGATGAATATCATTGGTCAAAAAGACGCCACTAGTATTGTATCACATGGAGGGGGAGGACCGATACAGACATTTTAATGCATGAACAAGGATACATTGAAGCAGGAAGAGTGATAGACGACAAACAAGTTTCAATGCTATACTACGCAAATCTAAATGGAGATATTGAGAGTGGATTGACCCAACGTTAAATGTTAATGGCACCTTGCCAATGGACCATCCTTAATGTTGAACCCTTCCTTATTACCAGTATTCTGCTAAAAACCGAGGTGCCTAAAGGGGCATTGCCATTACACACCAGGACCAGCTCTTTGGTACAAAACTGAGAGAGAGAACAGTCCCAGCACATTACTCCATTCTTCAGCCTAGCCAAACCCTGTGTTTGCCAACCTGTACCACGAGTCTCTTGCCACGGCATACCTGAAGTAATAACGCCTGAGGACAGATTTTCAGGGAGAAAGACCATTACAAAACACTCAGATGTGAATTTATTGTCTCCAACATACATACTAGCGAGAGCAAGAAGAGCTCATATCTAACGAAAGAACTGTTGATGGGGTCAAAAGGAGCACATAACTGTTTTGCGAAAACTGTTTCAAGAAAGTTGCACACCCATGATTTTGTAGTAAAACGTTTTTTTTTAAACATACTTGTCATGGATGTTCAAAAAATTTAATAGGTTCCCAAAGCTATCAGGTAAACAACAACATCAAAAGATTAGAAATCTATTCTGAAAAAAATGACATATTGAAAAAGGCAAGGGTACAATAACATATACCTCTTAGGACAAAGTAGGACAAACAAACTACTAATCGCACCCGACACTGCAGTTTGTAATGTACAATCACAAAGCAGATAAGTCACCTATCCACAGGACAGGTTATTTAGTAAAATGGCTGATTTTAAGTGTTTCCTTTGAAATATCTTAGTTAGGTAACTTGTCAGCATAGATAAGTTGCCAGCTTTGAGTTGGGTACAAAAGGTAACTATGCAAAGCTGTGTTTTCTCCTAGATCAACGATTGCTACAGAGTGTCTGCATTGGATCGGCCAGTTTTTACACGTAAAGCTAAGTACAAAACACAGATAGACAAAAGGACAATTCGTGCTGTTTCACTTACTATAAGTGTACCATATACCCAGATTGTTTCGTACATTTCTCCATAGTGAAAAACTTCAGTAGGGATACATTTTATTAAAATTAAACATAACATGACTACCAGAAAAATGGCTAGCTAACGTGAAAACGAGTAGTTTACTAGTAGTTGGCTCAGCTAAAAATGTAACACCACTTTCAGAAATGTTGCACTGCACATTTTTATGATTACTATTAAGACTATTATGATTATTTATATTATTATAATGTATGTGCATTGTGGTCAAGGTAGCTTGTTAGATACTCTGTAGCTAGTGCTCACGTTACAAAGACAAGACACTAAGGAACATTAGATACTAAGCTAGCTAATCCTATGCCTTGCTCAGCTATTGTTTTTGTTTAATAAACTTGTGTCCCTAAGTAGGAGCAACAATCTAGACCATTTCCTAGCAAATTAGCTTATTTTCTTATCCCTCAAAATAAATATTTGCATTGGTTTGCAAATACACAAAAAATGTTGTTGTTGGCATTGTCACAAGCAAAAACAAATGATGATTCAGTAAAGCAGCCAAGGCTCATTGTTAATGTAGTTTTTGGTGCTATTTCAAACACCAAACTGACAATAAAAAAAATTCACAACACTAAATTGATACATTTATAGTTCCTGCAACTACATGGACATGCAAAAAGTTTTACAATCTTGACAGAAAAAAAAATCTACAGTAATTTAGCTATAGCTAACATGTAATATCTCAATGGCTCAAAAAAGGGGATAATTTATTTTCAGGAATTGGTCGTAGCCATGTCATATACTGTAATAATTAATTAATTTGTGACCAATCTGCCAACTAATGCTTCTATCCCAACCTGGTCCCAATACTCACAGGACAATTAAATGGAAAATTGTTTGATTACAGTACATATCTCATTTATACGAATACATCTGACAGAAAATAAGAGATTTGTCAATTATGGATAACAAACCTTAAGCTCACAACAGAGTAGCTAGCTTGAAGTAAATACAGCTCCGAAGAAAATTAAGATCACTGCACCCTTTTGTTTCCTTTCCAAAAAAGTAAAAAAAGAAAGATTTTAAGTAAGGAACTGAAAATGTTCAAATAAAGAGTCCACTGCAAATTGAACCCCTCTGTTCCTCATGCAAAACGTACCTTTTCAGCTTTTTTGGAAAGGAAAGGAAAAGGTGCAGTGGTCTCTTAATTTTTTCCAGAGCTGTAGAATGTCTTGCTAGCAAGCTACCCAACCAAATAACACTGGTTGATCAATAAAGCCTCTACTATTCAGATTTCCTTGCATAAACACACAACTCCATAATTAGCTGTTACTAATGAAAATGTAGGACAAAAAAAACAAAGCATCTCACCCAAGGCATTCCCCCTCTTGCCATGCAGGAAATGCTTATTTAGCCGGTTAACCATATAGTTCGCTTCATCCAGAGATATCAGCTAGACACTATCACTATTGTATAATAATCACTGTCAGTTGAACTGTTCAAAAAACAAGAAACCAGGCAAGCCAACAATAGAAAGTGTTGCCCTCTCAAGATTTGAACCCGGTTCACACAAGTGTAAGGCTGTGTCGTTAACCACAGCACCAAAGCTGTACGAATAACAGGTGTCAGTATAGCCTCGTTTCAACCCTGAACAAATCCTCTTGCCACTGGCTGTTTTAACAGCTAATTGGCCATTTGTAAATTATATTGATACAGTGAAACTGAGTAACATTTCTTACCATGTTTACCTACACCACAAACAGCATCTATGAACAGTATGGCGTTTGCCAATGGCCGGTTAAACAGCGTATTAGCCAGTAATAGGATTTACCAGGAATAGTCATAAGAATTGAGCAATTGCTAGTTAGTCTGCCAAAGCTATCATGTGTTAGTCACTCAGTCTCATCTCAATGTAATGTTGGTTACAAGTTGATATATACATTAAGGGGCATGTTTACCTAGCAACGCCAAGACAGTAAACCCCATGCCAAATGGTCAATGTAAACATTCCTGTGGTTATCAGAGCACAACCTACAGAGAGGTTTCTGTTATTCTCATTATCTAGGCACATTCACTTTCAATGAAACGTACATTCATATTGTAATTGTTAATGTTCCGATTCCACACAAGGCATAAGAACGTATTTTTTTTCTTTCATGGCATAACATACTTTTAACTCAATTCATGAATGACATTGATACAATATCTATTAATAAAGGTAAAAACTAACTTTTTCATCAAGTGAAATGACGAGAGAATCGTGGACTACCAGAAATAGTCAGACTATTGTATAACCATAAAGTATTTTTGCAACCCACAAATTGTATAAATGTTGTTGCTTTCAATGGATTCAAACTTAGGTCTTCCATGTAAGAACTGTCTTTAACCACTATGCCACGGCATTACACATTAACAGTCGCTAGACACCATTGAGCGTTGTGTTATACTAACCTTTCTTATTAAGTTTACCTCCACAATTGCGTCTATGAACTGTATGGTTTTTGATGTAACAGCTTACTAGCCAGTAATAGGCTTAGTAGTATCTAGTCACTTCCTAGGAATATTCATAACACTTGAGCACTTGCAGGCAAGACTGAAGATGAACATTTCCATGCCAGATACAGTTGCAATACAAACATATTTAGTTTTAGTCAAGGCTTACTATAATGTAACTACTGTATGTGTTAGCCAGCAAATAGGTTTGTCTATCCTGTCCTAAAAATCCACCAGAAATAGCTGCTATAACTGTAAACTGTTTTATTTCAGGCTTACTATAATGCAGATACTGAAGGTTTAGAACCAGCAAAGTGGTCATCCATACGGAAAAATTCATAATGCGTACTTCGCTTTGCCTGTGAGGAGATCCGAACATGGGACCTATAGTTTACAGGTCCACTTCTCTAACCATTACGCAATTTCACAAGGGTTACTTGGTCGGTCGGTCGGTCAGTCAGTCAGTGACATTCGCTCTTCTTGGCCGGCTCTGATTACGCGGTCCGGCAAAAAGACTTGTTTCATTCATTTTTCCAAAATAGTAGTTTAAACTAAAAATCGAAATCCCAAATGGCTGGAGGCAGCAAGCAATGGACCAGTCTTTGATTTACAACCTGACATCTATTTGACCAAGCATAACATAAGTGAATTACATTAAACGTTCAATAAACTCTTTGTTCTGCCAACGATGCCATAATCTAAATTCATGGTATGTCAAGTGAAAATGACAATTTCAAATCCTCAGAAACACATGGTTTTGTAGTATACCATTAGATTCTGACATCTATAACCTCGCTCACACCTCCTAAGAAGTTAAAATGTCCTCAGATCCACTGCCATTTTATTAAATCATTTTGGTCAATAATGTGACTAATAAAGATTAAGGGTGTTTAATCACTTGTTATAATTCTTTCTACCTCCAATTCCCTGGACCTGCTCAAGGGTTTTGTGGATCCCCTCAACACCATGACCCCAAGGAGGAATTCAGTGTGTGTGGGGACGTCACAACGACCCACCCGCTATTTTTATTTAAATGCTGCAGTTTCTAATAAGACATTTGGATACACACTGTATCAATGTAATATTGATGTACTCCATCAATTTCCAAATAGTAGTGGGTTACTAGGTTGTACTGGCACAAAGGATTAGGGAGCGGGATTTATAAATCAATTACATTGACCTCTCATTACAAAAAACATGCACATTCAAGTCCAAAGGCATTTCCAAAGTTTATAAAGCACAGGTCAAAATGACTTTGAATATGATCCAAAAGCAAGAAAAATGGTTTGCATGGTCAAAGCAGGAAGCTAGAAATGTAGGGTATAACCTACTGGAAGCTTATAGGTGATAGCAGACTGTGAAATAAGTGATCAAATCCTTTTTTTACATGGCCGAATAAAATTACAATTGAATTCTGCTACATGAAGTTGGACGCAAGCACAACATTTATTTTTAACACTATACAAAAAAATATTCATGGACAGGAATGGCACAATCTACACACAATCAATTGCTGCTGTTAGGGATTAGCAATAAATATTAATTTCTTATCAGCAAATACTAACCAGACATGCATTCTGAATAGGCTAAATCAACACACAGCCATAATGATTACTTCACTAATCAAAGACAAGCCAGTTTCAATAGCAAACATTCATCCATTCCATAAAATATACATTTTTTTAAATTATAGGCCTACCTTCATCTTTCAAAAGGCATAGGGTACAGTCAAAGGCAACTCAACAAGGAAAGAACAAGGAAGTCAATGAAGATGGAACTATAAGTACACCACACAGTGCACTTTTGCACATCTTAATGCTGCTAGAGCACTAAGACAGCGAGGATAATGAGATTTTGTAACACACACTACATTAGCAAAACAAGAGTTTATAACTAATACTAAAACCACCAGTGTGTTGATTTGCAGAGTTCCAAAATGTGTATGTCTTTTTAAGAACACAATCTGTTTTCCTGGTTCTAATATTTTCATGACATTCCGTGACCGCTGGTCTCACTATTTTCCAAACACCCCCACATCAGTATCTACAGTTACATGTAGTGTTACAAGTGCGGTCTTGGACAAGGGTTTGGAGCATCAAACTGCAACAAAATCAGTTTTGATATCTTATTGGGAGGTTCTAGGCAATTCACAGCCCTAGGAGACACCAATAATATATAACCAGGTTCCTATTGTAAGGTAAATGTGTGGCTGGAATATAATTTTTAGCAGCATCGGCACCTGGTATTCTCGGACTCCAACCCAGTCAATTCAGAGGACCAGAACGACTCTGTGCAGAACCCCCCTGCCTCCCCTGGGAGTCTGTTTGCTACACCCCCGTTCCTTCACCTCATTCATCCACTCTGAGCCATTACTTCAAACATACTCTGACCCTCTTTGCAGTTACATGAATGCCTACTGACACAATGCTATATTTAAAAATGGACCTGTGATGTGCTCTGGACATCTTCAGTGGCAATAAAATAACTGATATGCCACTAAAACATTACATGCATATATTTCGTTCCAGACAGCACACATTCAAGTCAAGCACTGACTATGGATGGTACTGAGGCGCAAAATAAAAATGCATAAAGGCATTCAAATGACCCTACTAATTACATCACTGTTCACGAGAGTCCATGAAGCTAAGTATTAAGAGACAGGGTTAAGTTCAACCCTTGTTCTTAAAAAGCACTAGGCATATTTATGTTCAAACCCATTCAATGTGTTCTGTTGGAGTTTCATTCTCATTTCACAATCTTAAAACCACAATACAAATTATTTTATAATTTTTGCATGGATACATGGTACAATACATGTCTTGGAACACCCCTTCACTAACCACATTCCCCATTGTATCTAACATCTGGGGATTGACTGAAGATTATATCAGGCAAACATCATTTAGAGTTGTATACACATGCTGAAGTCTTGGCTTGCACAGTTTCAATCCTGACTACTCTGTTTTAGTGTGAGCAAAGGGATTAAATAATTTGTTTGAAAACATGAAAGGAGAGGAAATGTAATTGAACATGTGTTTTTGTTTTATTCATCTGGGGATTTTCATTGAGTTTTTTTGTCTGAAACGAAAAATGTTTTTAGAATATAAAAATAACATGTCATTAATTAACTGAGTAGGAAAATGCAGACATATCAGCATGGCACTTCCGTTTCAGTTGTTGATAGGTCACTCATATGTTGACCCTATTAGCTTTAATTGCTATGCTTAGTAACAATGTGAGCACAACAAAATCTCACACACATTGCTTGAAACTTTTCTGAGCCTGCCAGCAACATTTAACCTACACAACCTGAAACGTTGATAAAACAATCAATTATGAATTCAGTACATAGCCCAACAAACCATGGAACATTTTATTTATAATTTCCAAAGCCATGGTACAAACCTCTTCGGTTGATAAGTGATATTTTGGCTTTACTGAAAAATTCAATAGTATTTCTTTGCAGTGTGGCCATTGACTTTACAGTTAAGTCATGTGATAGTTGGTGACCACCACAGTAGGGATGCAACGGTAAAGTGGGCCCACAGCTTGGAATGTGCGTCATGGTTAACGGTACGGTTTTGGTATGAATGACATCATCATGTTCAAAATAATCTTTGTGACAAATGTCTTATATGACTGCCATAATTGGATAGGAGAATTTTGGAAAGGGAACTGTTAAATATTTTGGGCATTAACATAATTGGTTGCCTCTCATTCCAAACACTATTATTGCTGGAAAAGATGTCATGCCCAGGTCATTCCAGAATCACCTCAGATTATTCTGTTATCTGGCGCCAACAGATTGAAAGAAATCATTCAGGCTATTCCCTCGGTACAAATTACTGGTAGAAAATAAGGGCAGACATCTGAAGGCACTTAAAATATTATGTACTGTAGACACAAACAAGACGAAATGCAATGTTTCAACTGACGAACCCGGCTTTCGCAACCACAAGTTGACAAACAAGTCCCCTTGTTCTTATATCAACTGATATCTCCATCTATGTCAAAAAAACTACTCAAACGATAACTCGTATGCAGTACGCATTCCGTATGGGCTAATTATATTTTGAAATTTTCACACGTATTTATACTATGCACAACGCTGCGCTTGAAAATGTAAAATAATATTAGGCCATAATGATATTGCAAACAATACATTCTGATACAGCTCCGGGGAAAAAATTAGACCATTGCAACTTTTTCTTTTCTTTGTAAAAAAGTGGAAAAGGAAATTTATTAGTGAGGAACAGGAGGGTTAAAATGAAGAGACCTCTACAATCAACATTCCTTTGTTCCATCAGCCTTACCTGAAATTGTCTACAGCTCCCATAAACTTTTGTGACACTTATCAGCTAGCTTGCTACACTATTTTGCTAGAGTTGTTATATTCACAGACATTAGAAAACAGAATATTTGGTAAAAGTTTCCAATTTCTTCAAGGGGTGCCTTTAGGGAGGTATCCTACTTAAATGTCATTGCAAATCATCCACTGGATGTTTAAGGGGGAGTGGGTGACCACATTTTGAGACATTGCATAGGAGTAAAGTTTGTAAGCCCTCAGGAGCCCCCGAATGGCCTAGGGCCCAAGCAGTTGTCTGCCTTACCTGTTCACAAGCTACAGGTCTGGTTCTGTGGATCTGAATCTGCAACATGCGTGTAGTCTGCAGCACAATAAGGATGTTTTGGAAATTATAGGAAATTCTTTGGCATATCGTAACTCTGCAATTCTCGTGCACACATTGAACCGTAGGGGGCGTACACAGCGGTTCAATAACATACCATGTACTGTTGCAACCATACACCACAGCATGCTAGAAGGGGGCTGAAGCTAGGGTGGAGGCGGTGTATATCCAGTAAAATCCATTCATTTGAATGCATTTATTATGGGTCTCATTCACTCGGTTTTGACATTCTTACCAATCACTCACTCTCTGATGTTGAAAAGAACCACAATGAAAGTTAACTTCCTCAGAGATTGTGACTATGGTCAACAAACCTTGCTGGCCCAAGAGAAACTGTCATAGGAAAACCAAAACATTGAGACAGCATTAACCGATGACTGGAACATGAAATACTATGTATCAATGGTTTACCAATAATAACTGATAATACAGGCACAGCCAGCATCCTAAAAACCTTTGGTGCAAGTAGTGGTTAATAGTAACATAGATATATAGCATATCATGTGGGCCGCGAACTAGCTCCCAAAATGCAGCTATCAAAATAACATTAAAAACTAACCAGCGGAGAGATCTGCACAAGCTCAGCCATTTTGCGCCACACATCTTCAGGCGCATAGCTAATTTAGCAATCACAGGGCTAATACATAACCAGCTAGCAAAAGTTCAGTATTCCACTCAGTGGCCAACTGAAATGTGATGCAGACAAAAGCACAAAACATTTAACAGCAATCATTACTTACATGCAGGTTTAATTAGAACCATGTATCAACATCAGCCACCTAAAATAAATAACCCTTGTAATCATTTGTGAGGAAAGCACACTTTATAAGTATGAAAAAGATCAGTCACAAACATTGATTGAGAGCGATTTCACACCAAGAGACTTAATGCATGACAGATGGCACCAGAGGCAGGCCGAGTGCTAGGGGTGCCAGGGGAAGACAGGAAGGCAGGCCAGATTAAGGCCACACTGGGATGGATGGGAGGGGGATGGGAGGGGAGAGCAGGGAAGGGAGGGATGACTGGATGGATGGTTTGATTGACAGCGTTTCTGGGAGGATCAGAACCCTGTGGGTTCTCCCAGCAGGAATCTAGGGATTGTACTAATCCAGAATGGAGAGCAAAAAATTCTCTCGTAATGGTGCTTGAATAGAGGCCTATAATCTTACTGAGAAAATCCCCTGACCACACACAAGTACATACACTTCAAGCCAGGCAATGCTAAAACACACGAGACGGCATCACTCATGTCAACGACAGATCCGTCTCAGGCAGACCGACCAAGGGTGAGTGCTTGGTGGACATCTTAGGTCATCACACAGGGGTTAAATTCAACATGACTCTCTGGTCAAGTGCCGTATTTAGAATCATTAAGGAGCTTTAAATCCTGACGGAACAGAAAACCAAAGGATCGCGCACAACTCCCAGTGTGCTTACGATGCATGTTTCCATCCACTAACTGATAAAGCCCATACAGCTGGCAAACCCAAGGCACATAACTCAAAGATTTGCCTGTGGAGGCTCTTTCCCTCTAGATCTGGTAAGATACTTTCCTCCTCTCATAGGGAGAACACAGTGCTGACCTTAAAAGGGAAACTTTGAGCCGGAGGAGGCAGGCTCCAGTGCCTTGCCGGCGCTCAGACAGAGCTGGATATTTTCCTCTTGAGAAAGGATGCGTCCACCACCATTCATGTTACAGGCAGGGATTAGTGAAAACGGGGCTTACCACAGGGCATGGGCCAGGCTCCGCTGACCACATGCCAACAGAGCAGAGACAGTTTAAGGTATCAGACAGCGTGAGGTAGTCCACTTCTCAAACGACATGACTCGGCAAAAAAAACTATAAATGCACAGCTCTTACGTACCAACGAGGTGGCCAAATCGTACTTTCAGACCAGGCACAAGCCTCGGCGAGGAGAAACCCAGGTCAGCAGGGAAAGCCAAGTATTATAGGAACACGTTGACCCTGCGTCAGTGTTTGCAGCTTCCTGTAAGTGTGTTTGCCCTGGCCATAGAGAGGCAGAAGTTGACACATGCCATTGTGCAAATGTTCAGAGTTCCGCTTGCCATTGGTAGCTGGGCAGGATGTGACATTCGTTATATTTAGTAACATGTCTCGTGTGAACACGACAGATACAGTCTACCGGTTTACCAGGCACACAAAGGAGGCATCTGAAGCTGCGCCACAGCATGGCCATCAAGAGGGCCAGCGGACACAGCAGCCAGTCAGTCCAGTGTGCCCAGGCCTGGTAGATAAATGACTGGGGAAGTAGTAACAACTTACATCTGTCCACAACGTCACCATCCAGGTGCCCAGAATACTGGGAGGACAGACAACACCATATATTTGGCCATAAACATTTAAACCCAGAAATACTTGTTACTTAACACTTAAATGAGGGTTTTTAGGGAACGTAAGGAGAACTGTGCTATTTCTGGTTCATTTTAAAAGCCTCTTGGCAGGGCAAGTTAAGTGAGGGAGGTTTGTCTGTAGAGGGAGGATCAAGTCCGGTGTCTGCATTTCTGTTAGAAATTTGGTTCTGCGCTGCAGCTCTAGGACCCTCCAGGGGCCCTCACCAAAGAGAATGTGTGTGTGTGTGTGTGGGTGGGTGTGTTTGGCCAAAGGCAGCCCTCCGGGCACGACGTCTCCACCTTCCACACCACTGCAGAGAATCCCCATCACAACACCAGCAGCCCCTGGAGCAGGAAACTACCAGACCTAAAAATGGAGCTCAGAAGAAAGACCATGCTCATTCTCCAGAGTGACTCCTTCAAGTTAATTCCACGTGTTAATTGACCTGTTTAGCAGGATTCTTCGGCAAGTGCGACCGTTCCCTAAAACCAGCAGTGTTTACATGACTTGTGTTGCGGGGGGATTTCAGCACACTCATTCGTAACGGCTGCATTTACCCTGGCTAATTAGTTTTGACTCAGCACGATGATAGATTGAGAAGGCAGGCGACACATGAGCAAAGAAATCTAAAAAAGCTGATTGTGGCACAAAATCACTCACAAAAGCTTTGCAAAACTCTCGAGATACTAATCAGTGTGGCTTTCAGGTGAGCCAAACAGAAAGACCAGGCTTAGAGAACAGTCAGCACACAGAGACATATGGGCTGACAACACACGGCAGGAAACAGGCCTGTGAGCACAGGGCTCCCGTTCTAAGTAGAAGCCTAGACACATGGCTAACATCCCTGTCATGTTCCCACACGGGTGGGCATGATATCGCCACGTTGTAGAGCTGAAACACGACAACACCAAAGGAGCTGACATAAACCTGCAAGGGTCAGAGGTGACAGGTCAAGCCTCTAACCATCCTAAAAGAAAGCAGCTTAGCAGAAATTAGGCAGTCTGTTGCATGTTAGGATTCTCAAAGTGAACATGCTAACACCACATTTTAGTGTTATAACAAATCTTTCAACATCAACAGCAGCAAAGCCAAACACTGTACTTTGCTCACAAGGACTGGTGTGCACATGTGTGCATGGGAAGCCAAGTTAAACTTCTGACAAGCCTTCAAAGCCCTGCTATCTGTTTGAGAACGTGGCCAGTGCTGATTTGAACTGGGGTCTCTGTAGACTCAAGAGTAGGCCTTTGAAGCCTAGTGCCAAGGGTTAGGAAGGGTGTGATGGCCAACCCTAGGGCCTCCACTACAGACAATGGCAGCCAGAGGTACTCTGCAGCAACCAGATAGCATCTGTCTGGAAACACGACTGGGAGGGAACAAAGCAGCAGCAGTGAACACTCAAACCCTCCATTTCACATAGGCCAAATGACAGGGCCAAATATGGCCCCAATTGACTTAAGCATAAAACTTGACAAACATTGGACAAAGAAAATACATATTTTAAATATGGAATTTGCCATTTCAAAACATTGTTAAAACTATCATTTTCATATCATTCACCATAATTTCTTGCTTCCTTTGAATTGGAGTGTGATTTTAATTTTTCCAGTCTAATCCTTCAGCTTTTCCTAAATAAAGGGCAGGGCAAAACGCTTTGTTACGGTCTCTTTGGACAGCAGTTCTAATGTGCCCATCTCCCCCAACATCAAAGTCCACACGACGTGTTGCAGCGGTGCAATGTTGAAAACATCAGCTGTGTCAGCAGTTGCCCCGTAACAGAGACAAAACAACGCCGCGGCCCATGAGTGAACACAACTCTGAAGCCCACAACTCAGCGTAAAGACTGGAACACAAAGTGCAGAGATGCAGACAGCAAGTGAGGAGGAGAGCGGGAAGCCCGGACCTTTTCAGCTCTAGTGATATGGCTGGGAAGAGAGCCGCTCTACAAACATGGTGGTGGTGGTCGTGTGACATTTCAGCACTGGCTCCACTGTGTGTCTGGGCCCGTGGCTTTACCAACCCGCAGGCTTATGCGGGGCACAGGCCATTGTGGGATTAAGGAGGAGACTGGTGCTTTAATGCTCGCCTGGGGGCACAGCCATCTTTTATCCCGCCTCTTCTGTTGGTCGTCACCCTCCCCACAACACACCCCCTACCCGCCCCCTTTTCTGATCCCCAGGGCATCAGATTACAGGAAGCACCACAATTTCCACAATCTGGTCAGCTCCATTTATCTGAGAAATCGGAACGATGAGGCAGACCTCATTCCCTGCCCCACTCCCTGTCCCAGGGACACAGAACACCAATCCAGTCCGGTCCAGCTACCCTATCAGAGAACACATCTGAATGATCCGACAGGACTCTGGGACAGGGACACTAGCTGCGACCTTTATGTCTGAATACAGAACATGCATCACATAGCAGGCAGAGACCCAGAGGGACAGGAAGAGTATGCCGGGCACTATAGAGCAGCATGTACACAGACCAGCATTTCAAAAGAAAAAATGTTTTCAGAAGGCAGGGCAGAAAACAGCTGTTATTCAGCACTTTGCAAACCTTTCAGCATGGTAGCGGAGACTTTGTCCAAATGTGCCCAAAAACACAACACTAAATAGAACAAGGATAATGTAGGCCTAGCCTACTGTTCACCGAATTACATAGTCATTATGTTTTAACCAAGGGTTCAATTTGTTTGGTATGAGAAGAATATTACTCAGTGTCAATGGTGTTAATGCAGGATCACTGAAAATCCAAACATAACTGAAAGAATTGTTATACAAAATGGAAAACTTGGTTTAATTTATTTAGGCTAGCTCTGTCAAGACAGTTATCAATCGGACATACAAATTAGTGGACAAAACCTCCCCGAAATTGTTCCTGAGACAGCATTAACATAATAAATAAAAGTAAGGCATGAGTGTGTGAGAATGAGTAAACTGTGTGTAGGCAACTTGCTATTCTAACAGTCAATTTTTCATCAGGGTCTCATGAGCGTGAACGGCCATCAAATGACTCACACAGTGCAGTGTCTCAGCTTCTGTTGTCCATGACTGCAGTGTGCAACAAGTTAACTGAACAGTCAAATTTCTCAAGTTCATTTGCAGGGCACAAGCTCAGGACTAAGAAAATGCATACGCAGTGTATATAAAAAGACTACACGCCCCTGATAAAATGCCAGGTTTTTGTGGTGTAAAAGAAGGAGACAAAGATAAATCATATGAACTTTTTCCACTTACAATGTGACCTATAATGTGAACAATTCAATTGAAAAACTAATTGAAATCTTTGAGGGGGAAAAATTACAAAGACAATAACCTGATTGCATAAGTGTGCACACCCTCTTATAACTGGGGATGTGACTGTGTTCAGAATTAACCAAACACATTCAAACTCATGTTAAATAGAAGTCACTACACAACTGCCATCATTTAAAGCAATTCTGATTAATCAAAAATAAAGTTCAGCTGTTGCATCTGAGAGCAAAAGCCATGGTGCGCAGAGAGCTTCCAAAGCATCATTGGAAAGATATCAGTCAGGAGAAGGGTACAAAAGAAATTCTAAAGCATTAGATATACCATGGAACACAGTGAAGAGTTATTATCAAGAGGAGAAAACATGGAACAACAGAGACATTATCAACAATTGGACGTCCTTCCAAACATTTAAGGAGCTGCAGGAATTTCTGGCAAGTACTGGCTGTGTGCTACATGAACACTTTCCCGTATTCTGCATATGAACCAGCTATGGGGTAGGGTGGCAAAACGGAAGCCTTTTCTTACGAAGAAAACATCCAAGCCCGGCTGAAGTTTGTAAAAACAAACATCAAGTCACCCAAAGGCACATGGGAAAAGGTTGAACTTTTTGGCCAAAATGCCAAAAGGTATATTTGGTGCAAAAACAACACTGCACATCACCCAAAGAACACCATACCCACAGTGAAGCATGGTGGTGGCAGCATCAAGCTTTGGGGCTGATTTTCTTCAGCTGGAACCAGGGCCTTAGTCAGGGTGGAGGGAAATATGGACAGTTCCAAACATCAGGAAAGTTTGGCACAAAATCTTCAGGTCTCCGTCAGAAATCTGAAGTTCACTTTTCAGCATGACAACGACCCAAAGCACACATCCAAATCCACAAAAGCATGGCTTCACCAGATGAAGATTAACATTTTGGAATGGCCCAGCCAGAGCCCAGACCGGAATCCAATTGAACATCTGTAGGGTGATCTGAAGAGGACTGTGCACAGGAGATGTCCTCGCAATCTGACAAATTTGGAGCGCTTTGCAAAGAGTGGGCAAATATTGCCACGTCAAGATGTTCCATGCTAAGACTGCCACACAAAAAGACTGTGTGCTCTAGTAATATCAAAAAGTGTTTCAACAAAGTAATAGTTTAACGGTGTGAACACTTATGCAACCAGGTTATTGTGAGTTATTTTATAATTTGTTTTCTCCTTGAAGATTTCAGTTAGTTTTTCAAGTGAATTGTTCACATAATAGGTCACATTAAATGTGTTAAAAGTTCAGACATGATTTATCTTTGTCTCATTCTTCTACATCACAAAAACATGGCATTTAAACAGGGGTTTGTAGATTTTTTATATCCACAGTAGGACCAGTTTAATTGACACAGATCAAGCCTAGTAAAAAAAAATCTGTTATCTTTGAAACCGGTCAACTAGGTCTAAAGAAACAACATGTGTCTACTGGGCTGAATAACAACAAATAGTACAGACCAAAGTGTCAAAACTACTGGAATGTGTAGCCTCAACTAGCATTGCTAATACAAAAAAAAAGTGACATGGTCACATTGCCCAAAGTAACCTACATTTACAATCTTTGAAGTGACATAAGCAATTGCTATTTAGAGCGGATAGGTAAAAAGGTGCACATGTAACTTTCCACCTCATCTGATGTGGCTCGGTCCCACTCTTAAAGAAGCACAATAACATAGCTCTGAACAACAACAGCTAAATACGACACAGTCCAAAGACAGACATCTTTCAAGCATCAGGTACCAGCAGGCGCAGCACAATGATTGGAATATCTTACAAATTAGACACCCATCTGTTCACCACCTCGGAGAAGAATCTGACTCGGCCTCCACGGAGAGGGGGAGAACAAGGAGGGAGACGCGTGTGCTGCGTGCGAGTGCCGCACACCACTCCTCTTCAAAAACATCTACATTATTGATCAGGTCGCTTTCATTGGGAACCAAGCCGAACCCTCACTACCAGCAGCGGCAGAGAGACATGCAGAGAGGGGGACTGAGAACCAGGTAAAGCAGGCTACACCACAGGTCTTTCACACTGGTGGGAGACGACACAGGCACCAACACACCTTGCTGTACTCAAGTGCACATCCAGGCATGTGTTTTGGATGAAGTGTACGACTTCCCCACAGAACACAATCAACAAGAAGACACATGAGTGTAGCCTACAGTTTAGTACTTCTCATGATTATGCCGACAGATCTTGACTTACAGTATATCTGAGCAAATGGAAATGATGAATTGTGCAAATTGTACAACTGTGGATGAATGACCACTACACTGTGAGCACAGTTCCGGCCCAATGCTAAAAGTCACGCCAAAGAGGATTTCAAATATTTTTGGGATCGAACAAAAATACACAAGGACAAAACTGATGTCAGGGCAATAAAATCATTTAACAAAAAAAGTTGATTCCTGCATTTTGACCTGGTAACTAAAAAGGACTTAGATGCCTAAATGTTGATATGTTCATACAATTTCCACAATCCCGGCTATTGGAATGTTTACAGCATTTGCAGAAGTACTAATGATTCTCCTTAACTTCCATTACCAAATAATGCAAAAGAAACTGCATAGAAAAGTAATCCAGCTGGGGATGTTATATAAGTACAGTAAGCAGCAAGCAAAAACTCATTTTGCTCAAGTTTAGCCATGTATAGCTAATGTGAACAAGAGACTTTGTGCAAAACATCATAGAAGAAATGGTAGCATAGCCTGCTGAATTTTGACTTGGTAACTATAAAAGACTTTAGTAAAAAGATGTGGTGTAGCACTGTCAGGTCTCGGCAAAAGCAAGCAGATCTATGGCATTATTTTAAACAAACAATAGTTATTAGTAAAGTATAAGCAAAAAATATTGATAACCGGTATCTGAAGTGTTTCTTATTTAATCCAATCATGCGCAGCAACAACGGACTAGGCGCTGTAGCCTACAGATAAGTGGAGGGATTTATTTTTAGTACTTACAGATAGTCTCTTAAGTGAGATTTACTCCTAGCTACTCACATTGAAAAACTTCCTATCATGCAACCAAAATGTTAGTTGGCATTTCAAAAGCTATTGCAAGCAGAGATGTCAGATTCCTAAACAATAATTAGTAATTCAATTAATGTATAAAAAGACAAATACACACACAGTAGCAGTTAGAAGCAATTAACCAAACTGCAACTATCAAGCTAATCTGTGATGTCTGTTATTGATGCTGTCTTAGTTGAAACCAAGCCAACGACCAAGTTAGTCCTCCTGATCCGTTTCAGGCCACGCTCATATCAAAATCGGTTCATGACAAGTGTAGCCCTCTGTTTACCACCAGCCAACAACTACAAGCCGTATACAAATGACGAGTCTTAACATTACCAACAAACAGTGTCAAGCATTAACTTGTTGATAGTGCTGTGCCAATACAACGATTTAATTTAAAATTGTGATTCTTTTTTCACAATATTGTACTGATATTCTGATCTCTAGAATTAATGTTTATTAAATTATTACGCTGCCGACAGCAATCTTAAAATGACTGTAGTGGTTCTTTAACAATAAAAGTTCAAAAAATATACCTGATAAAAGCCTGTTATTGTATTCGCAGGACTGTCGTCATTAATAAGGAACCAGAGAAGGGTATGCGGTCATTTGGCTCTCTAATTAATTTCCTTACTCAAAATGATTGCTCCAAAACGGCCAGGACACTTTAGAAGTGATTGTTTCTGTGATGTTTGGTGATAGAAAACATCCTTGCCATTTGAAAACGATAACGATGTCGAGGTGAGTAAGAAATAAACTGTGGCTATAGGTTGTGTTGTCCATACTTAATGCTGTGAAATATTGGCAATACCATTTAGATGACAACAGGAACCCTGTTGTGATGACTTGAAAGACTAGCAAATCAGCTGTTGAGATCAAATGGTTGCTTGCTCAGACTCGTAATGGAAAGCATCGCAGTAGCTGTGTTGCAGTAGCTGTGTTGCAGTAGCTGTGTTGCAGTAGCTGTGTTGCAGTAGCTGTGTTGCAGTAGCTGTGTTGCAGTAGCTGTGTTGCAGTAGCTGTGTTGCAGTAGCTGTGTTGCAGTAGCTGTGTTGCAGTAGCT
>JACXGJ010005590.1:0-38367 GCA_016801105.1 Esox niger | reverse complement strand
ATCACTCATTGCACCTGTTGTCTCGTTTAGCGCACCTGATCATCATTTAGTCATTCCCCTCAGTATATATGTTCCCTCTGCTCCCATTGTCTTTGTGTGTTATTGTTTCTACTCAGAACTATGTCAGACACATTAAAGTATATAAACTTACCAACTCCGCAGTCCGCTCCATCTCTCCAGTCTTCCGCAAACCCTGACATGACCGTGGTCTTGAAACAATGCGAGTGTTTGTGTGTGGTTGAATTTATACTGCCACTATTTGAGTGATTGTTTTGGTTCCTGCTATGGATATTTACCACCGTAATGTACATGTGCTGTTTTGTGAGGCCAAGCCAAGGACCGTTATCTCTGTCATCAAAGAATTGCTTGTTACACCAGTAAGACGTCCTCCAGAATAGGCTCTCAACTCCAGTCCTCTTTTTTGGGGGACAACAAAACTGCATCCAGCGTAGACTGACTGCAACAATACAAACAAGACAAATCGTCTGGCTAAAATAAATAAAGCTTGCTATGCCGAACAATAAAACCAAAAACCTTGATCTCAAATGTAATCCCCAGCCATGATCCAAAAAAGATCCTCATAGAAGAGCTATACTGGTCCAAGCCACACGAAGGGAAGACAACGCTGGGAAGCTATGGGACCCTGCATCTCCACTCACTTACTTAATACTGTGTCTGACTGACAATTTCCTATGGATGGATAACTTGCTATAAATACTATCCCTGTGTTTAGGTTACTAAAAACCCATCGCTACATAAGACTAACATGTAAATGCTGAAATTAGATGACTTCGATTAATTGTAATTTCAAGGTTCTAAATAAATTTCAGACTTACGTACACTCCATTCTCCCCCACTGAAGACCGACATTTTTTACGTCTGAAAAGTCAGACGTGGCCAGCTAAGTCAGAGTTCAGAGCACAATGCTACAGTATTTCTATCTTGAATACTATTTGGTGAGTAGGAATGAAAAACTATTACACTGGTAATTTGCTTTCCTGGAGACACTGTAGGGTAGGAAAAGATGTGCGGGTAGGACACCTGTGGCCATAGAGTGTGGCTATTGCACCAGTTTGATGCTGGGAGACTAAAGAGACATGATTTAAGAATGACCAAAATAATCTATTTTATTTATCTTAAATATTCTATGGCTGGCATAGTGGACATATATTGACTTAACATATTATATTTTGGAGATTTTAGAAACCAATTTAATTCTGGTGGTTATCTATTAGTGTTGTTTTGTACTACTATTTTACACTAATGTCTATGGCGATTGTGGTTTTTTGGTCCCCAAAAAGGGGAGGAACCTGTTGTGTTCCGTTACCGTTGTAATACTACCTACAGTTAATAACCTTTTGTGTTTAGTCCTCCGGTGGTGATTTTGTGTACATTTATTGGAATATGGGAAAAGTGACCTGTCTTGGTGACCTGTAACCAGGGAGTTAGTTGTTTTTGCCTCATGCTCAGTTCTGCTTACAAACCTCATGTATCTCCCAACGTGTTATGCCTTAGGAAGCTTTGTTAGTATGTATCAGTTTCATTTCGCATATATCTTTTAAGTTAAAATCATTATTTGTACAGTTTGGAATGTTTGGTAATCTTTTAAAACTAAGGTAATAGATGCTATTTAATTACTATGTCAGCCAATAGTCGGTTAACTCAGTGTAGCTGCAGTTTTAGGTTAATTAAGAGATTTGTCCATTATCAAATAGATACACTTTTCTTTGTTATAGAGTCTTTGTTGTCATTGTATTTTTCAGTTTCATGCATTTTCATATTCTTAAACCATATGAACAGGGACATCGTGTTGATGTGTAGGCGTTAATCTTGCTATCAAAATATGCTCAGTAACGCATACAGAGGACAGCACACTACGGTGGGTGTCATTTGTTGTCTCCCAAAAATGGGAGTGAACGTGATGCGAGCCAAAGTTCCCTGATATGCTGTTCTGGTGTATAGTTCTGCAAAAGAAAGGTCTCAAGTCATGCTGTGTATACACAGGCATTCGTGTTCTCTATCTATATGAATGACGTCAGATCTTTTCTGCAACTGAAGGCCTAGCTCCAATAGTCACAGTTTGTCACTGGATTAATTTTACTCTAATAAGAAAAATCTGTCAGTTATTAAAACAACATTTTTAAACCCCATGTTTATTACTGGAGAGAACAGGACAAGTAAAAAAAAAACTTTGAATGTTAGTCTCCACCTCTGAGACAATGTAATCTACAATAGAAGATCTATTTGGCTGTGGAATTAGGTTCCTTTTAATTTGGGGCTTTAGAATAGTGTAAAGGCCCCAGAACTCCTAGAGGAATAACCTGACATGGCCATTGTCTCAGCTGCCTGCGGCACAAACCAATGGCAGACACACAGGGTGAACACTCTACTTCTTTATCTATCAGCTGTACACGAGAGCCATGCAGTGTCTGGAACCAAAGACTTTACTAAAGTAAAATAGATTTTTGTTTCAAAGACCAAGAAAGCGGGAGATTCAGACAATGAAAGAACGGCTACCATCAGTAGTTGGAAATAATCAAAGCTGGTGTCTCTCCTAAAATTGTTCCCTTAACTTGGGATACATTATTTTATCTGACTTGTTAAATTCTGAACCTTTTTCATAGGCTTCAAATATGTGCTGCTTTTACATTCCATGTTGCTGCTTCAAATTCAATTTAAAAAAGGATTACATTGGATTTTCTTCCTACCAGTGTACACCACCTACTGCACATGTTCAAACTGAAAGACCAATTATAAACATAAACAATAAGGATTATGGATTGTGTGTCTTTGCACTTCTAAGTGAATTCTTAGTGAAAGCACCTTTGGCAGTCATTACATCTGTCCATCATTTTGAACACAATTCAACTGACCTTGTTTTTTGGGCAACATATACAGTATATTTTTTACTTGTCTTTTAACAAAATATTTTTTATAATAAACTGAATACCATCTTTGGAATTATAATAATGGATTACTGTTTTGGGTGCTTTTCATATTGTGAAATCACATCAAATGCAAATGATCTATATTGGCCGGCTCAACAATAGGGGCCATGTGCTCTTGTACATATTCCTTAAGGTCAGTGCAATGTGAGGATACAGACATCCTTTTGGGTTTAAATTGTAATAGCCGGTCAAGGACAACCCCATGCCAGTCGTTTTATTGCTCTGCTAAGTGTTTTAGGTTTTATTAATTATATTTTTATGTTCAATGTTGTTTTGTTACTCAAGTTCATTGATTTCACTTGTGTCTTGTTTAGTCTCCTCACTTGTGTCTCATTTTCACCTCATCACCTCCTTATTAAGTCTCCCAAATTCCCTGCCAGTTTGTGGTGGAAAATAAGTATTTGGTCAATAACAAAAGTTAATCTCACTACTTTGTTGTATACCCTTTGTTGGCAATGACGTTTTCTGTAAGTCTACACAAGGTTTACACACACTGTTGCTGGGATTTTGGCCCATTCCTCCATGCAGATCTCCTATAGAGCAGTGATGTTTAGGGGCTGTCGCTGGGCAACACGGACTTTCAACTTTCAATTTTCTATGGGGTTGAGATCTGGTGACTGGCTAGGCCACACCAGGACCTTGAAATGCTTCTTACGAAGCCACTCCTTAGTTGCCCGAGCGGTGTGTTTGGGATCATTGTCATGCTGAAAGACCCAGCCACGTTTCATCTTCAATGACCTTGCTGATGGAAGGAGGTTTTCACTCAAAATCTCACAGTACATGCCCCCATTCATTCTTTCCTTTACACGGATCAGTCGTCCTGGTCCCTTTGCAGAAAAACAGCCCCAAAGCATGATGTTTCCACCCCCATGCTTCACAGTAGGTATGGTGTTCTTTGGATTCAGCCCAGCATTCTTTCTCCTCCAAACACGGCAAGTTGAGTTTTTACCAAAAAATCCAAATGCTCTCTAGCAAACCTCAGATGAACCTGGACATGTACTGGGTTAAGCAGGGGGACACGTATGGCACTGCAGGATTTGGGTCCCTGGCGGTGTAGTGTGTTATCGATGGTACTCTTTGTTACTTTGGTCCCAGCTCTCTGCAGGTCATTCACTTGGTCCCCCCGTGTGGTTCTGGGATTTTTGCTCACCGTTCTTGTGATCATTTTGACCCCACGGGGTGAGATCTTGTGGGAGCCCCGGATCGAGGGAGATTATCAGTTGTTTTGTATGTTTTCCATTTTCTTATAATTGCTCCCACAGTTGATTTCTTCACACCAAGCTGCTTACCTATTGCATATTCAGTCTTCCCAGCCTGGTGCAGGTCTACAATTTTGTTTCTGGTGTCCTTTGACAGCTCTTTGGTCTTGGGAATAGTGGAGTTTGGAGTGTGACTGTTTGAGGTTGTGGACAGGTGTCTTTTATACTGATAACAAGTTCAAACAGGTACCATTAATACAGGTAACGAGTGGAGGACAGAGGAGCCTCTTAAAGATGAAGTTACAGGTCTGTGACAGCCAGAAATCTTGCTTGTTTGTAGGTGACCAAATACTTATTTTACCGAGGAATTTACCAATACATTCATTAAAAATCAAATTTTGTCTCTCATAGTTGAAGTGTACCTATGATGAAAATTACAGGCCTCTCTCATCTTTTTAAGTGTGAGAACTGACTCACACTGACTAAATACTTTTTTGCCCCACTGTATGGGACTGCGTAGCCACAGACCAGTCAGGGTGCCAACGCTGACTACTGCCCACTACCGAAAGCACCTACAATGGGTAATGAGCATCAGAACTGAACCACGGGCAATGGAAGAAGGTGGCCTGGTTTGATGAATCACATTTTCTTTCTTTACACTTTTCCATTACATTGGTAGGAGGCCCTTTGGCTCAATATGTGATCGAAGTATTGGTTTACATTGTGTTGTTAAATTAATGAAGAATATCTCATCAGCAATACATTATTTTTTTATGTTGTCTTATACAGTGGGGAGAAGAAGTATTTGATACACTGCTGATTTTGCAGGTTTTCCTACTTACAAAGCATGTAGAGGTCTGTCATTCTTATCATAGGTAATCTTCAACTGTGAGAGACGGAATCTAAAACAAAATCCAGAAAATCACATTGTATGATTTTTACATAATTAATTTGCGTTTTATTGCATGACATAAGTATTTGATACATCAGAAAAGCAGAACATAATATTTGGTACAGAAACCTTTGTTTGCAATTAAAGAGATCATACGTGTCCCGTAGTTCTTGACCAGGTTTGCAAACACTGCAGCAGGGATATTGGCCCAATCCTCCATACAAGACCTTCTCCAGATCCTTCAGGTTTCGGGGCTGTCGCTGGGCAAAACAGACTTTCAGCTCCCTCCATAGATTTTCTATTGGGTTCAAGTCTGGAGACTGGCTAGGCCACTCTAGGACCTTGAGATGCTTCTTACGGAGCCACTCCTTAGTTGCCCTGGCTGTGTATTTCGGGTCGTTGTCATTCTGGAAGACCCAGCCACGACCCATCTTCAATGCTCTTACTGAGGTTGTTGGCCAAGATCTTGCAATACATGGCCCCATCCATCCTCCCCTCAATACAGTGCAGTCGTCCTGTCCCCTCTGCACCTACATGCTTCACGGTTGGGATGGTGTTCTTGGGGTTGTACTCATTCTTCTTCTTCCTCCAAACACGGCGAGTGGAGTTTAGACCAAAAAGCTCTATATTTGTCTCATCAGACCACATGACCTTCTCCCATTCCTCCTCTGGATCATCCAGATGGTCATTGGCAAACTTCAGACGGGCCTGGACATGCACTGGCTTGAGCAGGGGGACCTTGCGTGCACTGCTGTCACGGTTGGGAGTGGGGACCAAAGGCGCGGATTGGCAGGGTAGCGGGGAAGTAGCTGATCGGAGACTGGCAGAGTAGTCGGGGACAGGCGGTAGTTCAGTAAACGGGCGGTCGGCAGAGGCACAGGTGGGTAACAGGCAGAGTAGTCAGGGACGGGCGGAAGGTCGAAACACAGGCTGGCGGCAGAAGTACAGGCGGGGAGCAAGCAGAGTAATCGGGGACAAGCAACGAGTCGGTACACGGGTGATCAAGACAAACAGAAGAGTCGAAGGTTGCTGGGAAGCACATGCGAAATACGACCAATGATCCGGCAGGGAGAGAATGGCAGAGGGCCGAGATATACAGGCCGTGATGACATGATTGGGAACAGGTGCGTGATTGCGGAGAGGGAACAGGTGCGTAAGGAGATGGGAAGCAGGTGTGTGAACTGTTCAGGAGCGCGCGGGCCTGCCTCCCCGCGATCACGAAGGCAGGGGCGTGACAACTGCAGGATTTTAATCCATGACGGCATAGTGTGTTTTTGATGGTTTTCTTTGAGACTGTGGTCCCAGCTCTCTTCAGGTCATTGACCAGGTCCTGCCGTGTAGTGGAGAGGTTGGAGTCTGTTTGATTGAGTGTGTGGACAGGTGTCTTTTATACAGGTAACAAGTTCAAACAGTTGCAGTTAATTGAGGTAATGATTGGAGAACAGGAGGAGCTTCTTAAAGAAAAACTAACAGGTCTGTGAGAGCTGGAATTCTTACTGGTTGGTAGGTGATCAAATACTTATGTCATGCAATAAAATGCTAATTAATTATTTTTATTAGCATTTCTTATACAGTTCTCCCCACTGTATAAGAAATATTTTACGTAACCATGTATTACATTAAGGTGCTGAAAAACAAGCATTTAGCTAATCTGCTATGATGAGTACGCCATCAAAACACTTTTTAACATAAAGTTGAAACTTTAACTGTTTAAAGTTATTTCTTCTTTTCAGTCATGTTAAAATCTTTTGTCTAGTTACCATTGGGCCTTCAACAAGGTTCATGACATTACTGAGATTTCATATGGAGAGGCAATTACTCTTAAACTGGTAAAGAGCATGGAACACAAACTGTTCAGGCAATTAGAATGTTAAGCAATGTTATATCAAATTAAATATAAGAAAACATTAAATAAAATGGTTCCAATAAATTAATTGAGTTAACCATGTTTGAAATGATGAGCTCATTCACCTCAGTCAAATATTCTGGAACAATTTTGCATATAGAACCCCTAAAAAAGTGAAGCCTTCCATCATTTTCCACAATGCTATTCATTATTTTAAAGATGTTCATTGTTTGTACAACAGAGTTAACCCATGATGGCCAGACAAAAATGCATTACTAATTAGGGTTTATGATAGTAATTGACACAACAAAAAGGTGTCTAATTTACAGACTCATTCAAACATCAAAAGCACACAGAAGGAACCCATTTTGAAAAAAAACATCATATCTATGTTCAGAAGTTTAAACAGTGGAAGGATTTGTTTTTTTCATGTAGCCTATACAAACCACATCTACACATATTTTCACTGACATTGTTATTACTGTATCTTCAGATAAATTGTGCAATATCTTCTATATTCTCAAGGGTGAGTCGGAAAGCTATGATATAACCTTTTCATAGACCACGCCTCAGCACTTTAATTGTCTTTTCCCTTAAAACCCCTTGACCTTCATTTCTTTGTGTCATAATGATTTGCTGCTGCCAGTGTGCTGCTCATTTTTTTCCCATCAGAATCGAGACAGGCCTGAGAGTCTAATTGCAGTCAAAACAACAAACAGCGCCATGTTGACAATCAGGCTTTATTAGATTCCTGAGAGTCGTCAGTGGAATGAAGCCGCGTTGGAAAGGAGATAGGCAATGGTGGAATCAAACTCATTAATATGCGTAGCATCCCTGCACATTATTGAGGGTGTAAATGAATAGGAAGATTGCTGTGTCCGCTGTGACTTCATGGTGATAAATAAACAAACACAAATATATTTACAAATATGTTTAAAAGAAGAAAAGTTGTTCATTCATTCAATGATATGATTGTCATTGCGCATCTTGCAAACAGATTGTTTCGGATACAGTCATAGGTCAAATGGGTTCAGTGACAGATGTAACAGTTATGGTAAAGAATTAAGGAATGGCAGGTCGCACATTTCCTAAATAGATGAAAAATGTTACATGATCAACCAGCCGTAACCCACAAGTCTTTGGCCAATGAGAGTTAAACCAACTCCACTTACAGATGGGCTGTTAATTAGTAAGATAAGACCACATCTGCTAATGTGGGGTGTCTCAGGTCTCCTGTTATGAGGTAACGCAGTTATAGATACCTGGATGTCTATGAAGTTAAAATGATGAAAAATCGAAATAGAGGCAGTGAAGTAAAATACACATCAGGCATTCATACAGCTTCTGCACACTGCTACAAATGGATGAAAACCGAGGACATATATAATAACTAATAATTATTTATGTATTATTCATCAAACATGCATTATAATCAAACCTTTCACCTTGCCATGTCTTGCCCGTGGTGGTGTTATAGCTTTATAAATGCAGCATTTTTTCTTTGTCTAATGTCAGGAAAGAACAATGTCCAGAGACATTGATACAATGTGGAGCTGACTTGGTAATCAATACTGGAAAGAAGAGAAATTGACACAAACGGAATGAGTTTGCCTAGGCAACAGTCAGGTTTCCCCTGCAGGGATCACAAAATGGTTAATAATTTGTCATTCAACTCCACTTTTGATATTTAGGTTTGTACGGTAGAAGGGGTTGGATCCTGTTCAGTGAAAGAAAACAGAAAACCCATAATCAACAAAATAAATACAATTATTTTTTCCAAGAAATTGCAAAGTGTGATTTTTTTCTAGCTTTGCTTGCCAGCTACTGCAGTTTTCTTTACAAACTTTGCCTATTAACTACGTAGTTATCACAATGGACTAAATACAGGTACACATTTTTTTATTCTGGTGTCGATGTGAATACAAGCTTATTGGCTAGCCCAGGAATGTTGAACTTGCCTCTGTTCTCCATCCAATAACCTGTTTGCATTTTCCAGGTAGTATACTGTACCACAGTTGTGTAATTTGGTGAGTTAATAAGCCTACTAAAATCTTTAAACTGTATAATGCACTTTAAGCCAATTATCCTTCAATTTACTTTTTAAGGGTTTGTGTGTGTGTGTGTGCCTGGATGCATGCACGGTGGAGTGGTGGCAATGAAGTACATGTAACAGTATGAGATTTGCAGGCCAGTTATGGGTCAAAGCTTTGGGCTGGTTTTAAGTTACACACGTTTGGCAAGCATGTAAGCAACTAGCTTAGCTCTTATATAGCATTCTCAAACCACGTGATTAAGTGGAGTTCATCAGTGAGCTGTTGATTTCACAGGTTAAAGAATAAAAAGTAAACATCCAAAATCAATACTTTTTTGGAGAACCGTTTTAGACATTACACTGTTGGGAATACTGAAATGAAATTTCTAACAGAACAAAGTGTTTCTGAACAGAACACATTTTTATCAATTGTTTAAGTCCCTGGTTTATACACAAAGCAGTCTGCTTTTTCAAAGAACACCTTATGCTTAACTTAGATTCAGTATATTCTCAAGATAGGAATGTACTATGGTGGAATATAAAGCCAACTGATATTTCTAAGAAAACTGCAACTAAGTGAAGAAGATTCACCTTAGGCCCCAATTTTATTTTCAAGACCTATGCAACCTGTTTTTATCCACATTGTTTCATTAGGCAGTTGTATTATATCTCTGGAGGTATACCTATAGCTTATGTGTGCCATTGTTCCACCACACTAGATTATATTGACATTGGCCCACATAAGCTATAGGTATACCTCCTGTAATACAACTAGATTATTCCATCACACTAGATTATATTGATAGCAGCCCACATGATAAATAACTTAAACGTCTAATATTGAAGCTATGTATTATACTCTAGTAGTAGCCATCTAAATTTCATTGCGAACTCCATTGGGTCCCCTTCAGTAGCATCTTATTTAACAGCTAGGATAGAATGTAGCAACAGCTGTAGCCAAAATCAGGCCAGGGACTCAGCTAAATCATGCTTATTTTAAATATGTACAAATTCAGAATTGTGTGTCTACATTTGTCAAACAACATATAAAAATACAGAACAATTACAAAGATAACATTTGATTCATTTTCCACTGTTTACTTGTTAAAAGTTCGGCAGACAAGTTTCAAATTCTCCATGACATTTTTTTGCCACAAGCATAAACTAGCTAGTTAGGGAATACTGGTCTCAATGGCTGAGAGGGCTCATTACATGATTATGAAAACTGACTGAACCGAATCCATTCGTCTCCATTAAGTCTCAGCTGTGCAACATACGCCATCAATTTAGGCACCAAGCGTGTCCGCAAAGGGATTACAGAGTACACACAACCGTGACGCGACGAGACAGAAGGTAGCTCTTCTACTGATTCATACAGTATTCTACTTGAAAGTATTCCTTATCCGCCTAAACTCATTCAGACAGCTCTTATATTACATTAGGCAGCTACCTACTAGCTATTCATGCAGTACCCGCTAGCTGACCACTGGGTACTGCTAGACTAGCTAAACAGGTTTTACAGAGATAACATTACATTTTACTTTGGCAACCAGTATTAGCAGAGTTTAAATGTTGACTTACTTTGACTAAATAATAAAGTTTTTAAATAAGAATAAAGTTTTTAAATTGCATTCACGTAATGTGACTAAATTAGGTTTTAAATATAAGCACTGCAGTAATGTCACTGCCTCTATAGGGCTCCTATTCATAGTTTTATTGTGTTGCTACAGCATTCAACCTAAAATCAGTGTCAGGAAAAATGCAGGTGTTAGCTGAGGGAGGAGAGACAGGTGGTCAGGAAGGAGAATTGAAGAGAGGTAGAAGAAAGGGCCCTCACAGCGTCATATGGGATTTATTTGAGAAGACTGAAAGGGAAACTGGACTCTGCAGTGTGTGCCAAACGCAAATGAAGTGGTTGGCTGGGAACATAGCCAACGCCACACGTCATTATTTCGTAAAGCATTTCTTTTTTACCAAGTACTCCAATACTCATTGAAAATCTCGAATATTTTGTAATAATCTAACTGAAATCACAACTTTATCACAAAGCCATACTGATTTAACGCTAGAAAATATCATGGATTTTCTAATTGTTATTTCTTAACTTGTGTCCTGTCTCCTCCTCCTTTTCAAAATGTTTAAAGGTAAACAGGGAGAGGCACCATGTACAGAAATGCCCTTGTTTGACTGGAATTTCCCACTCACACTTTTTTTAAGTAAATTACTTTTACAGGTGTGGATCCGAAAATGAATGTCAAGTCATCAAACATAACATACAGGGACCCGCTACATATTAAAAACATCCCTGGACATCGACCCAGAATAATCCATTACAATCAGCCTGTGCCTACTGTACTCCATCACCACCCTACCAACAGATGAACTAGACCAGCAGCCCTTCATAATATCATCCCCATCACCTGGCGGTGTTGCAGCTCTTATACACTATTTCGTGCACTTTTCAGAGAGCTACAGCATGCACACAGAACACTGTCATAAGATACATACAGACCACATACAGAACTGTAATACCTGAACAGCATCACATCATCTCAAGCCTAGAATAAATCAGAAAGGATAAGTAGCAAAAACAGAGCTAGTTGGATTTAAGTCAAGCAACTACTGGCTCTTGAAAAGTCGGAAAATAATGAATTAATTACAGTATTTATAGAACTGAGTAATAATAGACATACCTTTTTAAAGAATCAGTAGTGGTTTTAGCAACAGATGAAAATTATAAAAAATGTCTGTATCCTTAAACAATATTTGTCCACGAAAGTTGATGATTAGGGAGTGAAATGACAGACATGGCTGGAATTAATGTATTTTAAAAATGACATCGTTTTACAGTTACAATTAACTAAGTTTGCAAATGCTCGACAGGAATTGGTGTTGTGTAATGTTGATCTTCCACCATGCCCTGGTCGCCCATTGCCTACAGCTTCGCCTTTGGCTGCAGTCACTTTGATTGTGCCTGAGGCATGGACGTTGATGTCAACATAGGCACTGGCACTGACTCTAGCATAGCAGCACGTATGGAATAAGTCAGTGCATTTCATACATTTGGCTGAGTCTGACTCAAGGGGCCATATTATTTTGTTGTCCCTTTAAGGGTTGGTAGCACGTGGGAGTTCAAACAGGTCTCGGAAGACAGATCTTCCCTGAAGGCAGAAATGAATGTAATTGGTTGACTCGATGGAGCTTGCATTTGAAACAAGGAAGTCAGTTGACCAGGGTTTCTGCTTTTCCATACCCGAAAAACTAACCCTGTACCCTTAAACTAACCTTGACTTGAATTCTTACCCTACCCTAAGTGACGGAAATGTTGTTGTTTCAGCTCTGAACTACAGCACTTTGGATTTGAAATGAAATGATAATGATGTTTAAGGCGAGACAGTCAGCTTTAATATGAGGGCATTTCATTCATATCATATAATTCATCAGGAATTAACAGCACCTATTATACATAGTCCCCCACTTTAAGGATACCAAAAGTATTTGGACACTTAGTTTCACAGCTGTCTCTTATCAGAGCTGGCAAAGCAGCAATTGTGGACAAAATTCCCTCTTTTGTCTCAGAATGTAGACACTTCATATGTACTCTCTCTGTGACAATTTTAGGGGTGGCTATTGTATGAGTTACATATGTTTCAATTCTACCTATATTTTGTTACTTTGGTTATTTTGAGAGGTTTTAGGACTGATAATTGAGTGCAATTACAAATGCCATAAAAGCTTTGTCAAACCAAGGTTATTGAACATAGGTGGGCCTATCTATCTCTGTGGGGGAATAATCACAGAATCACAGTATGACTAATGTACATCATTCTCTTGACGTATAATCTAGCACTTGCACAAGGGAAGCAAGCATAGTGGAGCTGGACTGCATGTCATAGGGTTACAGCGCAGATATAACGTTAATATCTGATAGCTTACTTTAAAAGCCAAGGTAGCCTAAATGATTACAGAAGTAGATGTGGTGTTTTGTTAAATTATGTTTTTATATAACCATAATGGAGTGTTAACAATTTAGCTTAGAATAATTGCTTTTAACACCTGCTGTAGCTACGGCCAATGTCAATCATCTCAAAAAGAGTGCTTAAACAAGGACAATTCTAGCTATTCACTCTCAGATAGTGATGTGTCTGTCTAACTGCTAGAGATCCTAACACATCATTTGCCCCGTCCAAAACAGTCCTACAGTCCCACCTATTGCAGGTTAAATTGTGATGGATTGATTCCACTGTCATTCGGAAATGCTGTCTAATGCAGTTGAATGGCAGATGCCTTCTGTCAAAATCCTGTAGAGCTAGCCCTGGCTGAACTGTCTAGAGACTAACAAAGAAAAAATGTGGATTTGTGCTATTCTTTTCTTTCTACTATTAACCACTCTCTTTTCATCCCAACTTCCTAACTGAAGTAATTTAATCAGAGAACCATAAAAAAAATGATACAAGATGGTGGTTCCACACTGCCAGAAAGTATTATAGAAAACATTCACAATCATTGTGATGATTATTTTGATCTTGTGCTTGCTATGCTTTTGCCCCAAAAAAGCGGGATTGACCTCTCACACCACTGAAAGAAAACCAGAAACCTTTAGCTGAGATATGTTGTGATGGCTAAGACAATATATATACAAATAATGATAACAGTAGGTATTGTCCAGATTTGTCCAGATTTGTCCAGATTTTAATGAATCGCATACGAAATTAAGGTAAAATGCACATTTTGGAAAAATTATATTGTAGTTACAGCAAAATGTATCAATTAATCTAGACTACATGTATCATCTGGAGAGCTGCATTTTTCACAATGAAAGAATATTGATATTTGTCTCAAAATAAAAGGGAGAAACTGCAGTGCATAGCACTCGATCTGAGAATATAGATCCACAATTCATAATTTGATATACCTAATTCAATATTGGATAGATCATAGCAAATATCAAAACATTTGATTGGATTTAATTCATCTCAAACATTATCAGTACTGTCTTTATAGCATCATCAGCATAATATGGATTTGCTACATTAAGTTAAGAGGAGCTTCAGAAAGGAATCTGTTTACAGAAAGAGAAAAGAATAAAAAGAAAGCACATATTGACATCACAGGCTACAAGGACATATCTGAAACTAGCACAACAGCAGTTGTGCCTATTTAAAATGAAGCACAATGTAGGCTGATCTGTGAGGCAATGACAAGCATGGCACTAGACAGGTTATGTTAACACAACGTTGTAACAAGTGTGATGAGCATGTGTACATTCACTTTGCATTCATTAGCTTTTAAACTACAAAGGTTATGTTGGCATCCTGACATACATTGCTATCTTGAAGTCTTAAAAAATATTGTGTGAGTGGGAATGACAGGAGAAGGTAGCAATGAACTACTTGCAATACCCCAGTGACATAAGTGACAGGCTCACATACTTTAGGGAGAACAACATCTGCTTCCCCCACTGTGAGAAGTCCTGCAGGGCTGTGGTGTCAAGGTGGGCCTGTCTAATCTTCTGTTCACTCTGAAGTCAGGGTGGGTATTGTACTTGCTCTCCATCACTGTCATACAGGGTATGCAAGAGGCCAACAGTGCATCCAAGCATCCCAAGACCACCCTGCTCACGCAATCGGCTAAACCATTCTTGGAGTGCTTGCAACAATGTCAGAACATCCTATTACACTACATGGAGTCCTCAAACTGAAAACCATAATGCCGTATTCCTAATCATAATATTTGAAAGTACTGTGTATGTTAAACAAAAAATAATGTTGTTTCAAAAGGTTTTGTGATGCTGCAAATAACCACAAATCGCTATTTGCGATGTGTACGGTAAAGTAAAGTCTGTGTCAACAGCTTTCCCCTTTATGGATACTTCTGTAGCTTCTAAATCTGACATTGCTTTCTAAAGTAATTTTTTTCCCAGAAAACAAGAGGAAACATGAGTATCTCCCAAGGTCAATTGATTTTTGTGCGTATAACTGCTTGATTTTTGGTGGAATGTAATGACATATTATGTGAGCTTAACACAGCATTTACACTTTAGTACACTTGTGGTTCTATTTTCAGAAGTCCTCAACTAGTGAATGCCTCTCCAATACTGTTCCTGCACAAGAGTCTACTGGCATGCTTTATCCTCGAACAATACTATACAAAGACTGTACAGATTCTATGCCTCCATTTCTGAGGCATATCTGAGGCATTATCTTCCACACGGAAGTTACATGTAAAGGATTACACCCTTTATGTGAGTAAATTGTCCGGTATTCTAAGAATAGAGCTGGATGACACCGGTCCTGGTACTCCTCCCACATGACATAACACGTCAAACGGTAAACACAACCAAAATAATAGTTCCCACATTTCACGGTTAATAGCCAACGTTCCTGTAGCTAATGTACTTAAACGTATTTGCTGTTTCGTAGCATCACTTCTACATTATTTTACAAGCTACAGAGCAGCAGTGTCAGTAGCTTGTTTCCCAAAATGATATTTCTCAATACAGTACACCCCTCGCCCAATACCTAATCTTACACCATAACGTGGGTCCAAAACAGTAAACTATGTATCTTATCAATTCAACTTTCAATTGATACATTTTCACTAGGAAAATATATTATTGGATCCTGTTGATGGTTGCCTCAGTAGGGATGCAAGAAAAAGCAATGCTTTATGAGAAGGGAAATTTGTTTTCACATGACCTCAATGTCTGGCTTTTATTTTTAATAGTCAACACTCCTGCACATAATCAATTGTTTGTATAAATTGAAGGGTATCTGGATACAAACCCTAGCAGATACCCTTCATTTGTTCACTTCATCAAATGTTATTAGACAACATTTGTAGGAACTTGTACCCAGCAATAACAACAGTTAGTGCCTACTCAGGTTTATATATGAACATACTGTATATGTCATGTCTTACTAGGTAACTGTGTCTAATAGCACTGTCATTTCTATATACACCGATCAGCCATAAAATTATGACCCCCCTGGCTAATATTGTGTAGGTCTCCATTTTGCAGCCAAAACAGCCTTGACCAGTTGAGGCATGGACTTCTGAAGGTGTGCGTCCTGGTGCCATCCACGTGACGTAAAATAAAACATGATTCATCAGACCAGGCCACTTTCCATTGTTCCATGGTCCAGTTATGCGGCTCATATGCCCATTGCAAGAGCTTTCAGCAGTGGACAGGGGTCAGCATGGGCACCCTGACTGGTCTGTGATTACGCAGCCCCAAATGCAACATACTGCGATGCACTGTGTGTTCTGGCACCTTTCTATCAGTACCAGCATTAACTTTTTCAGCAATCTAAGCTACAGTAGCTCGTCTGATGGCTCGGAACATATGGGCCAGCCTTCACTCCCCATGTGCATCAATGAGCCTTGGCCAACCAAGACCCTGTTGCCAGATCACTGCTTTGTCTTCCTTGCACCACTTTTGCTAGGTACTGACCACTGCAGACCAGGAACACCACACAAGGGCTGCAGTTTTTCAGATGATTTGGCCCTTGTCAAAGTTGCGCAGGTCCTTACGCTTGCCCATTTTTCCTGCTTCTAACAGATTAACTTTAAGGACAGAATGTTCAGTTGCTGCCTAAAATATCCCACCCACTGACAGGTGCCATGATAACAAGATTATCAGTGGTATTCACTTCATCTGTCAGTTGTCATTATGTTATGGCTGATCGGTTTATCTACTCTAAGTGGTGAGAGTCAAATGGTGTGACTGGAAGCACCAGGCACTAGTCTTTAAAAACTAATTTGATGCATTATGTAATTCAAAAGAAAATAGGCCATGGCACCCTGGAATGGGGACACTTCCGCATTCTTCTTTTTATGTATTGACCATTTCACTCTAAATGCCCACACTGGGGATTATATATTTCTCTCTTCGTTTTTGTTGCATCCATAATTGTAAGGGAACATTTTAATATGAACAGTTATGTGGTTGAACATGCTTTTCAAAGGTCCGGAGCTAGATATTTCTTCTCCTTGAATGAAACTGGTTACAGAGAAGTGCACTCATGGCCATGACTTGGTGGTTGGTGGATGTGCTGTCGGAATTCATCAGCTAATGCAATTGGAAGAAAGGTCTGTGGATTATGGGTACTAGGCATTTTATCCATAACTTAAAGCTATAGTGAAGCTGGGGAAACAGTAAAGAAAAATTGTTTGTCTCCCTTATGCTTGAGATATATCCTTGAATCACCATTGAAGACTTTGGAATGAGGTATCATAGTTTGATTTGCATCTGCCTTTGCTAACAACTACTATTGGACATACTATACCTGATAGGAACCTCATGAATTTGTGGCTGTGCTGATTGATGTTAGTGTGGTCTGAGTTTAAGGTTTTCTGCAAAACCTGAAATTATGGTCACATACGCATACACATTCACACGCAAATACACATACACAAACAATTCCAGCATAAGCCTTGTGTCTTTACTTTTAACTGAACTCTTGGGAAAGTTCAAACCCATTACCAAAGATTGACATTTGGACAACCTTAAACAGAAAGGTGACACTTAACCGCCAGAGGAATTTATTTGGACAGAATGAAAAATGTTCTGTTTTCATTTAAATGGCTGAGAGCTCAAAGTAATTCAGTTAAAAGACATAAAATCCCAATGACTCAAATCAAGAATATTTTTTTTTTGCATAATGATATATACATTTTTCTTACATGAAAACATTCCTACAGCATTATAGTGTCAAAATCTACCTTTTCTATTTTCAAATCACTTTTAGTGAAAACTTTTTAATGCCTTTTCTGTTTAATCAGTGGTGTGGTAAGGATGATTAATTTTGACAATGAACAAATTGTACCAAGAGGCTCTGAGACAACTTCGACCACTTCAGAATGTCCATTGTAAACGATAAGACTAGGGCCTGCAGCTAACATCAGCCAAATCTGTTCAGTGTGTGTGCAAAGCAACACTGACTACAGCATTAACCATTTCAGCTGGGAATAGAGATATTTTACTCATAATCTTAATGGTAAAAAACAATGCTTTTCATGATGCTTTTTGAGTCAAAAGATACAAGTGAAGTCTTCAATTATTTAAGACAGCTCAGCTCACCAGCTGTCAGCTGACAACGAGTAGATTACTGTGCAATAATAGAGGCTGAGAAAACACATATTTGAATTTTATGACAATGAGTCAGCAAAAATATATTGGTTTGAGGGACTTCCAGGTTCAACAGCATTCTAATGCACTCTTTCATTGTGCCAAGCTGTCTACCTACAGCTTTGCTCAAGCTATGCTGCAAGCTGACGTATGGCTGTGAGCTCCACAGGGCAATGCATATTGGCCAAACATCGACTAAGCTGGGGGGTGCTATTGCAAGAATTTGCTTCTTCATCGCGCTTGCAAAAGCTAGCTGAGGTTAAGTCAAGTAAACATGTCCTTACATGTGCCGTTTGAAAGACATGATGTGATCTTCAACTCAAGCCTGTCGGGTTTATTAATTTTTGCATGTACCATTGATTCACTCTATTGATTCATTCTTATTTACTTGAAACATTCATCTTTCTAAAGTTATTCTATCATTTAGTAAATTTATTTTGCAAGCGCCAATAAAAAATATTGCTGTTAATAGGAATCACTCATCCCTTTGCAGGCCGGGTGCCTTGCAAGATATGTTGCATAATTCTTCCAGTTTTTACCGAAATCATGGGAAACTTTGACTTTCATTTAAATCAGGGATTTTGAGGACTTTTAGGCCACAGTAAATGACTTTTAGGCCACTGAACTATTCAAAGCTGGACATTAAATTGGGGCTATATGGGATATATACATGTACAAAATCTTAAATCTCACATACATGACAATGGATTTAAGAAGAATTATTTCAATTACCATGTCTCTGTTGGTTACAAATATAGTACTGGATGGCAACTCTAGAGTTCACTTGAATGGGCAATGCATCCTGGGAAATTATATTGGAGTGGGTTAAAATATTATATATATATATATATATATATATATATATATATATATATATATATATATATATATATATATATATTTAAGATTAAATAACTATAAAATAAATAAATGTGGCCCTTGTTTCACTAAACTGATTTGAATAATGACTACATAACATAATACTCAAAAACTTGCATTTACCTGCAATTGGCTTCCCCCCAAACATTTGTAATGACAAGACATTGGGGTTTACTGTGAATTAATATTATTGTTAGGAGAGTAATAACAATTAACGTGCATTGTGTTTTTTGGCAATAGGGAAAATGACACAATAGTGCTGGGAGGTTTTCGGACCATCTCAGTCATGTGTAAGAACAACTATTTTCAAAACAATACCTGCAGTTACTTATTTCAATGTATTGACTTCCCAGCTGCTGGATTAGCTGTGCAAACAAAGCAAGCAGTTTTTCATAGGAATCAGTGCCTTCCAGGGCATTGTTGGGGTTCACTGATAACACATCCATCTAAATGAGTGATCCAACTGAAGATGAGTGAGCTTACGTTAAAAGAAAGCTTTACAATATCATCATCACATATTTTTTATGGAGATTGTGTCGTCCTTTAATGTGCTCCAAAAGTGTCTAGGGTCAACAATTCAGGAGCGCTAAAGGAGAGCAGTTAAAAGACTCTCTCAGAGAACAACCTGCTGGTAATCTACGTACTACACTGTCTGCATGATTACTTCCACGTTCAGCATGTTTTAGCTGAATGTAAAACATCTATATGGCTAACGTTTGCATTCAATTTTCAATTTCCACAATAGGTTGCTTTAAAGACTGTTGTTAACAGAAATGTACTATCCCTCAATTTTTCTAAGCTAACATAAATTTCCAGACTCAATCAAGTTTTATAGCCAGTCTTGCATTAGGTCATTGCATTAGTGTTGTTCGGGTAGCGTAGTTCACATAGTGTAGAGGTTGGCTATTCAACTGTCATTGTTTTCTAAAGAAACTAACCATCCTTGGGGTGACTGGAGTCATTGTTTTCATTTTTGGTACTGTATAGCTTAAAGCTAGCCATCTTCAGTACAGTAAACTCTTTCTAATTTAACACGTTGAATGTAGTGTAGCGACCCCGTTATACATATTGTGGTGTTTTGGTTTGGAATTGAGCTTATATAGGGAACTGGTTCTGAGAACCATGGAGTTTCAACTAATTGGTTTGACAATACAAAAGTAAAAAAACATCTCTACACATGTATCACATGCAATAAAGCTCGCTGTTTAAATAGCATAGTGACTAAAGACACATTCTGCCACATAGGAAACCATTGATCGAACATAGCCAGGGCAACAACATTAATACAAGACAGTCTTTAAAACTAAACAATACAGTTGTTTTGGTGTTTTTCTGTTGTTGTTCAACAATATCGGCCGACCTGAAAAGATAATAACCTCCTTTTTTTTCATTAATAATAATATACTGTACTATATCCAGCTTTGGAAAACATTAAGGGACCACTGCACCTTTTTCTTTACTTTCCATAAAAGTTGTAAAAGAAGGTTTTGAGTGAGGAACAGCAGGGTTAAAATCAAGAGACCACTGCAAATTGAACGCTTCTGTTCATCACTCAAAGCGTTTCCTTTTCAACTTTTTTTGGAAAGGAAAGATAAATGTGAAGTGGTCTCTTAATTTATTCCGGGGTTGTATGCTCTAGTTGATTATCATATTATTAATAGGGCTTCATTATAATAGTATTTTACATTACATTGTACCACTTGTACACGTTGGTGGCAATTAATTTATAATTTACATTATTCCAAATGATGAGCAAGAATTATAGGACATTTTTTATTACTTAAACATTGGATGCACAGTCATATTCACACTTGACTCTTGATGATGATGGTGGTTGTTCATTCAACTATTTGAATGAGTGTCGTCCCTATTTCTTATTGGCAGTACCTCAAGATGTCCTAACTACCTTACTATTAGTAGTGGCTTTTACTGCCAGCACTGCACCTAAAACTTATCTGCATTGTTTTAGATTTTTATGTATTCCAATAACCTTTCCTGTGATGTTTTGTGAAAATGTGCATATATATGCAGATTTGTGACTATTTGTATTGATTTTGCAAGAGTGGCCTGTTACTGAAGACGTGTGGGACGTGTGCAAAGATTTTGTTTCCAGACTTCCAGACATCCACATACACAAGTTATCTTTACTCGTTGAATGGAACGTGTGCAGACATTTTTGGACTATGCACTTCCATGAATATGTATGAAATCTCTGTCTAGTCCGATAGTTATATTATGCCTTAAAATATATAAACTTAAATAGTGTTATACAAAATTATTGGTAGCTCTATGATACTTTCTAAACTACACCTCTGATTGCTACTAGAATTCCACAACTACCTTTAGAAAAGAAAACATTGCTTTGACAATTTATGGAAAAGTATGACACATTTGAAAGAATATTTTGTGCAATACAATGTAAGTCAGTTGGACAGGATATGGGAAATCTATGCAGGTCTTTGTTCAGAAGCCAAGAAAGACCATATTGACACTAGAATCATATGCAGACATGCACCAAGGAATACCATGAGAAGATTATCAGACATAGGCTAAGCTGGGTGACTTGGATTTTAGATTTGGCAAAATATTAAGGTATAGGACAGGAGATACAGTATGTTAGACAGGACTTGTTACTCGGTTGACGCTTTATCTTTCTGATCTCCTTTCAAATTGTCAGCAAATAAGGGGCTTTGCATATTCAACACATGATTTGCTGGACTGCAGGGAAGAGGAGGGAATGGGTGGTTAGAGTGGATTTGGCAGACAGCCTTGTTTGTAGGAGTGAGCTGTCAAGACAGAGACGCCCCTGGGGTGGCCACAAGAATGGACTCTTTCTTCCCCTCCCTCCCCTCTCTCTCACTCGCTACTTCTCTCAACATGCAGACAACAGGCAAACCCTTTCACTGACAGTGTTTGTGTAAGACTTCACAAAAAAATAGAATGTTTGATATTTTTCTTGGAGCGATTCAGAGACAAATGGTTTCTGGTAAAGGCATATCCTGCTCTCCAGCTGCCTGCTATTCTACCACATCAACTGAAATCACCACTGCAGGCTTTCTTTTTCCAGTTACAACTTTAAAATCTTTACAATGGCCAGTCATTCATTTTAAAGTCACTGACTGAAAAGTAATCATGAGAGAATTAGGGCTCCATCTCTACCTAGTGAAGGACAACAATATGGCTATTGAATAACATACAGTGATGAATCTAATTTAATGGTGAGCAAATGTTTTCCGCATACATGTTTAAACCCTGTATGTTTTTCACTTAGCTGTCTTGGACATAAAAGTAAAATGCTGACTGAAGCCAGTTGGACAGTTGGATGTCATATGATACAAACAGAATCCATTATGATTTGGTTTCCATTCAGTTCCAGCTTCAGGGATGCTGAGCTTTTATAGCTGGGCTTTTTCATGTTTCTTTCTTCCAAACTGACTGTTCTTTCACCATGGGCTGAAAAATCTAGGCTTAGCAGCTGTGGCCATCAGAGCCTGGCCTACCTCGGAGGTCTCGCATGAGGCGTTCCTGTCACCTCTTTGCCATCCCTATCTCGGTGGCCCCCTGCTTCCTGGAGCATCTGGCCCCCACTCTAAGGGGAGCCTGGCCTCGCCCTCTACTGCCTCCCCAGTGCAGTCCACCATTGCCTGGGTATCAATTTATATCATATTAACTTTCCCAAGCAGCACCAGGTGCTCGATTAGGAGACAGGCCCTGGGCCAACTGAAAGGCAGCACCATTTAATAAATCATTCTCCATTAGGTCCTGGTAGCCTCTCTTGTCTGCTCTCTTTTAATGCCATGACATGGGTAAGCGCCAAGGACCCTGAGCAGATCTGGGTCCAAGAGAGAGGTGTTCTTAATTCTCCTTTTCAGTCTTTTTACATTTTATTTTTAAATCATCTCAGTATGTCTAATAAATCACTGTGTGTTTATTTATTGAACATAATTTCAAAATATACTGTCATTATTTAATTCCCTGAGCCTGCTTTGGCATTTGAAATGTTCATTCTGATCATGTGGGCCTTGCCAAAAATAAATGTGAATACATTTTTAAGATACATACAGAGCAGATAGGATGTCCTGAAGCTCAATCCCTTGCCCAGATGAAAAGCTATTGGTTTAATATAATCAAATCACTATTTGGGTGTAAGGTGGGGGAAAAAAAATCTAAAGAAATATTTTATAGTGTTTAAATAAATCTTCCATTGATTAAATTAACATGTCTTTTAGCGACGCACATAGTAGAAAGGAAGGTTGCAGATTATCTTGAATTTCTGTTGTCCAGTAGAATGTATATAATGTGCTTTTGTATGTGCCAAATACAGTTGGATCCATCAGGGCCCTCAACACCCACCGAGAGGGCCTAAGAATATAAAGAATCAGAATGTTGTTAGAAATTGTTAGAAATAATCTTTCTACGCTCAACTCATTTGCTAGGCCCTCAGGCTTTGAAATGAAGGCACCAGCCAACGTCATTCACACTGACTTCAATTAGAGCAGCATTTTGGAATGACAGTAGAATCAACCAATCACAGATTGTCTTGTAATAGGTGGGACAATTGTATTACACTTCAAGCCTAAGTTTACGTCACTCATTCAGAACCAATAGCAAGCATTATCTTGTTTTCACGATTGAGCCTGCTTGAGCCTAAGTAACTGGTTAGCTTGTTTGCAGATAGTTTATGTAAGGATGGGGGATGGCCCGACTGTCATCCCTGGCTTTGATCTCAATAAAAAAATAACGTATTTCAGATTCAAAATGAAAAGAGAAGCTATATGAACCTGCTATTGCCCATTTCATAAAGAAGGACAGGAGAATGAATTGTTTTCATTCATGTAGCCGGTTGGCTTCTGCTTCTGCGTTGTCTAATTTGATAAATGACTTTGACTACGGCTGACTCAGTTGGAATCTGGTAATTTCTGATGGTAATGAAAACACGTTTTTCTTGGTGAGTTATATGCCACAGTTGCACTCCCAACCTCACTCTTCCATAGATATAGAAAACAGGAAAGAGGAATGAAAAATGTAAATATACGACATACCTGATGGTAATGAAAACACATTTTTCTTGGTGAGTAATATGCTACAGTTGCACTCACAACCTTACTGAAAGACAGTTATAGAAGGCTTTAATCTAACAGTTTGTTAGCTAGCTTAACTGGATCCCGCTCATAACCAGTTACTGTATGCTAACAATTTCATCTGCAAATGTAATCGTCGTCACCAGGAAAATGTCACATCTCTAGACATATATGTACAAAACATTGATATCATAACAATATGATACATATTAAATAAATATGTGCAGTTTACAATGTTAGATGGATATGGATATTCATATAGACCCCTGAACATGACACACCTCTTCTACAGATATAGAAAACAGGAAATAAGAAATGGCAGCAGAGGATATATACTTAGGACAAGGACTCGGGGCATATTGACCAACCGTTTCAACTACAGTAAGCAAGAAATATTATAACATAGGTAACCCTCACAAAGATGAGTAATTAAATAGAATTTACTTCTAACTCTGTTACATGTTCAACTTCAGCTTTATGTTGCTACAATATTTCATTCATATAATTTGGAATGCAATGTGTAAAATATTATTTCAACTATAGATCACTGATTATGTGGTAATAACAAAGTTAACGACGTTGCAGTAGGAAGTACTGGGTCCATGACATTTTGTTGTGGTGCATTTTTTTATTGCATACTGGACATTGAATACAGTGCGACATTTATCACTCTGACAGCAAATACTGTCTTGAAACAATGTGAGTAGTTGTGTGGCTGAATTTATTTCACCACTATTTGAGTGATTGTTCTGGCAAATGTTTCTTTGACACTACTCACCCGTATTATCTTTCTAACGTGGTTCTTGCTTTCGATATTTGCAACCAACTTTGGTGTAGCCTACATTTGCTATTTCTGAGCCATAGCCAAGGTGTCAAGACTGTCTGACTCTGTCATCAGTTCTCAAGTCATGCTTTGTAAACACAGGCATCCGAGTTCTCTATCTACATGTATGACGTCCGATCTTTTCCTGATACTGAGGGCCTAGCTCCAATAGTCACGGTTCGCCACTATATGTAGTGTAATAAAATATGTGGTTTGGAAGGTTTGTGAAGGGGCCGTGTTGTCTGGTGTCTCAAATGCATGGGACATCCTAATCTCACACCAATGGGCCTATTTGCATCCTGAATGGAACGGTCATGTGGTCGGGGTCAGGGTAGCCCCATTCGCTCAGATGAACCAGGTGTGAGGATGGACAAATCAAGAGAGTAGAAATATGACTTTTGTTGGATTAACTGCACTGATGGTTTCAACACTGTACATGTTATGCATCATTTGTTACAGGTAAATGTTAACTGGATGAAAAATACTGCATGACCGAGGGTTTAGCTTTGGATGGTGCTAATTGAATATATGTAAATGCATACATGGGCGGCATTGGTTAGCACTGTCGCCTCACAGCAAGAAGGTTGGGGGTTCAAACCCCCGTTTGCCCCGGCCTTTCTGTGTGGAGTTTGCATGCTGTTTGCGTGGGTTCTCTCCGGGTGCTCCGGCTTCCGTCCAAAGGTCATGCGGACTAGGTTGATTGGTGACCCTACATTGTCCTTAGGTGTGAGTGTGACTGGTTGATTGTCTATGTGTAGCACTATGATGGACTGGTGGCCTGTCATGGGTTTACCCCACCTTTCGCCCGTTGTCAGCTGGGATTGACTCCAGCCCCCCGCGGCCTTGTACGCAGGATAAGCAGTTGATGATGACGATGAATAAATGCCAGTTTCTTTGATTTCATAATTTTATTTGATCTTTAACAGAAGCTCCTAGCATACCTCAGTGCTATATTGTTTTAAATATTTATGGTATAATTAGTAGACTGTTAGACTAGTTGGGACAATGTGGAATTGTGTTGATATGTAGCTGTTTTGTATTGTTACTTTATTACTTGAATGTAGATTACTATGGCATTCCTCATTCATCTCCATACTCAAGCTTGTAGGGCTACTGATAATTACACACACACATAAGTAAGTCTAAGTGACCAGACTTGGTGTCCTTGAGTCCTGGAATTCACAAAGCAGTTTGGTTAGGCCCCGGAACAAATGACATGCTAGTCATCCCTGAGTTGTGGGCATAATTAACTTTCTGTTTGCACCAGGAACACACATCAGTTTCCTGTATGGTTTGTGACCTCCACATTATGGGCACTTATGATAACTGATATAGGCACATACACGTACGTACATCAAAGTGACCAGACTAGTCATCCCTGAGCTCCAGGTTGCTACACCATCCCTTGTTTTCTGGACATGACTGATTAGGAGCATTGAGGATAAAGTAGTCCATGAAACACATGATCTTTAAAATGTTTGGCTTGTGACGAAAGATTAGCTACCTAGATTATTTGATATTAAATTATCACGTAGGTCATAGGTTCTCATTCTGCACTAATTCTTCCTACCTGTCCACTCAGTAGCATTTGAAGGGGTTTACCTTTTATCCCACAGACTACATATATATATATATAATCCCCCATACTATATATATATATATATATATATAATTCTTACTATTTTCTACAGACATACAGTGGCTCTCTACAGAATTAACCCACCTTGGAGTTTTCTGTTTTAAGATTTCACATTGCAAAAAAATCTAAACAAAACTCATTCCATGTCTAATTCAGAAGGCAACATTAACAATTAAGAAGAGTGGGCATATGTAAAATGCACTTAGTGAGAAAAACAGTGTGAGAAAACAAGGCCCTGTGATCAGGAGCAACAGAGCCCAGAATCACTTAAGACCGTTAACCTAGCCTAATCCCGATTTAAACATGGTCTAACAATATTTCCCAGGCTGTGAATGTGGTAAAACAGGGGTCAAACAAAGCGTAATGAATATCTCTAGACAGTCTGATAGGGCTACTGTATATAAATCAGTAGGGATTGTAATGAAAGTCAGCGTATTCATGACTGACCCATATGCTCCCTTCGATGCATCAAAAGGTTCATTGTCCTCACTTACAACGACTGAGGCTTTTTATGGGTCCACCCTGACAGTTTCGTAGAGTACTTGCTCTTGCCAGTTGAACTTCCTGAACCATTATAAGAGGTGAAACCTATGCAGCCAAAGAATCTAGCATGGGACTACTTTTTATCCTTTCACCCCTGCTCTGTGTAATTGTACCTGACAATACAGGATTGTTCATTTAAAACACAATTTTCTTAATAGATGTCAGCTGCTGGAGTTTCCCGTCGAAAATGCACAGAATGTTGTTCCACCAGGACCTCTTCCAAGTAAAACAGCTCTAAATGTCAGTTTCCGAATTGGAAAAAAATGGGGGTGGGAATCTGAGATCATTTTCCAGCCAAAGACATTTATTTGAACTTGAATGTTCAGACTGTTATTCTACACTTTTAACTTATTGAAACAGAGAGTAAATAGACAGGAATGTTAGGGACATTTCCATGCTTCTCTGGATGCCAAAAAATAGACTTAGACATTCAGTATTGTCTAAATTATTTGTCCAGTTTGGAGTACCCAAATACTTGCTATAACAGATATAGACTGCTATATAGATCACAATGGAATTTCAGAATAGGGATGAAATTAAATGTTTTATTGTTGATACACTTCATTTTACACCTCTTAACAGGCACCGAATTTGTAAAATTACATTTCATTACAGTAAATATTCTCAGAATTTCGCACTTCATTTAAGAACATGTGACATTTTGGAACCCCTCATATTGTGAAATTATATTGGATTGAAATTGGATTAGTTTCTCCTTAAGGGTCATGAAGAAGCTTAGCAAATGGTCTTTTAGTTTGCTGAAAATAACATTTGGCTTCAACTGTCTAACTACATTGTAAGAGAGTGCTGCATGATCAAGAAACAATCTCATGCATCCAGAACACAATAGCACACACAATGTGGACAAATAAGCAGTGTTTAAAAGAAATACAGGTGAAAATGCTAAATATTAACAAAAATATAACCTTTTAGTAAATCACCCCTTGATGTAATAATTTGTGCAACCGCCCAAACAACTCTGATGCCATAAGGCATAATTATTTTGGAGAACACATGGCAAGGGATCTGAGACCATTCCTCCCTACAGAATCTCTTCAGATCCTTCACATTTTGAGTTCCACTCTTATGGACTCTCCTGTTCAGCTTATCCCACCGGTTTTCTATGGGGTTTTGGTCAGGGGACCTTGATTCTGTGGTTTTGTGTTGATTTTGAGGTGTGCTTATGATAAATGTCTAGCTGGAAGATCCAACCATGGCTCGGTTTAAACTTCCTGGCAGTCCGGTTTTCATTTCATATCTGCTGTCTGATGGAGTCTATGATGCCATGTATCCTAGCAAGTTGTCCTTGGCCTTTGGAAAAAAAACAGCCCAACAACATCAAAGTTCCACCACCCTACTTCAGAGTGGAGATGAGCTACATTTCTGCATGACTGTGTTTCTGTTCACATCCAACCTAAGGTGTCAAATTGAGCTCAAATGTAGCAAATAAGAAAAAAGTAACTGAAATATTTCTTAGTATGAAAAGAATAGATTTAAATGTGGTAAAATTGTAAGTTATAATCATTATATGGATTCCAGGAAGATTGTTAACATATCCAGTTGCTTGAAACTTTAAATGTTTTGTCTTGAAATGGACATTTTCAACCTTTGAGCTATGTTCAGCTGAATAACCCTTTGTTACGCATCCTAAATGTGTCACCTCATATTCATTATACACTGATCAGTCATAACATTATGACCACTGACAGGTGAAGTGAATAACACTGACAATCTTGTTATCATGGCATCTGTCACTGGGTGGGATATATTAGGTGGCAAGTGAGCATTCTGTCCTCAAAGTTGATTTGTTAGAAGCAGGAAAAATCGGCAAGAGTAAGGATCTGAGCAACTTTGACAAGGGCCAAATTGTGATGGCTAAACGACTGGGTAAGAGCATCTCCAAAACTGCAGCCCTTGTGGGGGGTTCCTGGTCTGCAGTGGTCAGGATCTATCGAAAGGAGTCCAAGGAAGGGAACGCAATGATGATGAGCTACTGTAGCTCAAAAAATGTTAATGCTGGTACTGATAGAAAGGTGTCAGAAAACACAGTGCAACGACATTTGTTGTGCCTGGTGGCTGTGTAGCCACAGACCAGTCAGTGTGCCCATGCTGACATCTGTCCCTTGCCGAAAGCACCAAAAATTGGACACGTGAGCATCAGAACTGGGCCACAGAGCAATGGAAGAAGGTAGCCTTGTCTGATGAATCACATTTTCTTTCAAATCACATGGATTGCCAGGTGTGTGTGTGTCGCTTAAGGAGAGAACACATGGAACCAGGATGCACTATGGGATGAAGGCAAGCCGACGGAGGCAGTGTGATGCTTTGGGCAATGTTCTGATGGGATACCTTGGGTCCTGCCATTAATGTGGATGTTCCTTTGACACATATCACCTACCTGAGCATTGTTGAAGACCCTGTGCACCCTTTCATGGCAATGGTATTCCCTGATGGCATTGGCCTCTTTCAGAAGGATAATACGCCCTGCCACAAAGCAAAATATGGTTCAGGAATGGTTTGTGGAACACAACAATGAGTTCAGGATGTTGACTTGGGGTCCAAATTTCCCAGATCTCAATCTGTGGGATCTGCTGGACAAACAAGTCCAATCAATGGAGACCCCACCTTGCAACTTACCGAACTTATAGGATCTGCAGCTAACGTCTGGGTGCCAGATATTACAGCAAACCTTTAGAGGTCTAGAGGAGTCCATGCATCAATGGGTCAGGGCTGTTTTGGTGGCAAAAGGGGGACCTACACATTATTAGACAGGTGGTCATAATGTTATGGCTGATTGCTGTATATGTGCTGTAGAATACCTGCCAACCTGTAAATTGAGCCTTTGCGTGCACTTTATGCTGAATGGTTGTTTTACTCAGGGTTTGCTGCAATTGCCTACAAGGCCTGTCACAATATCAGATCACTACACAGTATCTAGAGAAAATGTTAAGTAAATCAATGCTATCAGTCAAATTCATCTTCAACTGTTTACGTATTTTTCTCTTTTTTGGCAAACAGGTCTACAAATAAAAAAGAAAAACTTACAAAAAAGAACAATTACCCTTAATGGATAGTGAAAAGGCAGCCAGATGAACAGATCAACAAAAGATCCACAAAGCCTAACACTGAGAGGGGTTTTTGGAAAAATACAAAACATTTTTGCCTTGTAAATAGGCTACAAAAAGGCGTTGATTCAAATGCTAGCGTATAGGTCCAGATTAAGTAGTTACTTTAAGCACATGCATCATTTGTCCATAAATATGCTATGGAAAACAGAGAGGTGTTTTTGTAAAAATACAATGTTGTTTGTTCCATGTGAATCGGTTCTACTGGGGCCAGTGGATAGGTCCAGTCTCCTTGTTTAAGCACATGCATCATTTGTCTATAGCTTATTTGAATAAGGTATCGAAAAACCGGGAGGGGTTTTAGGAAAAATATGTTTTGCCTAGTGAATACAATATTATTGTTATATATTAACATGATATCAAGATATTTTTTTTTAAAATATCATGGTTATCGTCAACTGGTATATCGTGACACCTCTATATTATACGATTTGGAAAAATGTGCCAGCTGATCTAGAGTCCCTTATTCATGACCACAAACTTGCGTAGTGTCAGTCTAGCCTTAGCGTATCTGAAATGAAACATTTGCTTTCTGACCACCACTTCAGAAAAAAGAAACACTGATCCAAAAATTCCCAATGAATGCATTTAAAGATCCCGATACTGCGAAAAGTGCATCAATGCAAAAAATACCTTAAAACAAGATGCCAGTGGCATGAACCTTTGCTAGTCGCTGCAAAACAGTATGTAAATGAGACCAAACCCCTCACTGCCTCTGTGACCCTGCTCCTGCTCTGAGTGACTCTTATCTCAGAGTGTCCTCTGCAACGGAACACTGATTTTCATATACAATCGCAACCTGGCGCCGTTTGCCCTGGATTAATTTATGCTGATTAGCTGAACAGGCAGAAGGTGAAAGGACCTATACAGTCTTGACTGTGGCGATTAGCAGCCTTGAAGTGACTCTTCCCCAGTCCCATGCCTTTTGCTAAACATGACAGACTAATTAGAACAATTGCAGACACTGGGTAATTACCTGAAATATAGACTTTTTCCTAGAAGCAAAAGTGCTCTCTTGACTGTTTTCAACAATAGAGTTTCATGGCTCACTTAAAAGAGGCATCTTAATTGCCATCTGATTGTACGCCTCTCTGGGCAGTAAAGGAGCAGGCTATGTCCTTCAGGTTCTTCAAGTTCTGAATATAAATGACCAATAAGATCATAAAGAGCCTGCTGATATGCTCAGTTCTGTAGATGTCAGTGAATTTACATTCCAGTCCTCGGTCGCCTGTGATATACGCCTGAATGACAGAAGGCATTAGGAGTGGCCTTTTCTTTACAGGCATAATATGATTAGACCAGACATGTTGTTGTGTAGATGCTGTGAAAATGTAACTTTCTACATGCTGAAAAAAATAGGTCCTGTACTCAATGACTGAATGAAAAGAAAGTATGGTAAAATGTAATGTTGTGGGGATGGTGAACATGGTTGTGCACACGGGCTTAGCATCACTGGCTCACCTCAATGGCACTCCATCTGTTGATGTCTCAGACGCTGGGGAAACAAAACAAGGCACAGGCAGTGCAGCTACCAGCTCACCATCTGCAGCATATGGTGCCAGGAAATCCCTCAGCAAGGATTCAGCATCTACGATTTGGTAGTAATTTTGTAGTCTAGAGGACAAACTGTAGAACGTGTATGTACTTATGAGCTCAGATTCTTAAGATGACTTCCCTTCTGGTGACAGAATGTCATGACCCAAACAATTAGGTATTCATCTCACAGTTTCAGGACCTGTGAACTGATTAAAAAGGAACACAGTTTGTTTTAGGAACCATGCGCCATTTGACAGGTGGAATAAAACTTGCAAAATACCAATAGGGCATTTTATTGACACAAAGGTATTAATATTGCTTTCTTATCTTTTTTATGTTTACTTTCAGTGACATGTCAATAGATCACAATTCCAAGTCCAGTAATTCAGTGCGGCAGAAGTAGCTCTGCAGGTCATTGGAGACAGAGCCATTGACTGGTCATGCCTCAGCGAACATGTCACCATGACTGTATTTTTTCCCCCATTCAACCTTATAAACTGCAGTGAGCTAACCTGGAGGATGCAGTCATTGTCCCACCAATACGTAGGCAAGAGGCCTAGGGGTAACTCTGAACCCAGATATCATGAAGCCATAAGCCACTGGAAGAAAAATAAAGACACAATGCCTGACAATATGTTATTCTGTTGCAGACAAACAAAGCTGAGAGACCACGAGCAGACGCTGATCTCCGATTCTATCAGTGTTTTAAGTGCAAAACAATAGTTAGTTCATTATATTTTATACAAATATAAATGTTCCTAACCATATTAAACAATTTCCTTGTTTCAGATATGGTAAGTGATTGATTCAGAAGTCTAAAATGAGAACACATTTGAAAGTTAAAACACGTAAATAATGCATTTGAGTGTCGCCCAGTCATACTCATGAACGCACGCACGCACGCGCAGTATTGGTTTATTATAAATCAATGGTAAAAGTCAGAAAACGTTAACTGTCCAAGTTTGATAATATGTTAATAATACATTCTCACTTTATCACATATAGTTGAACACTGAAATATCTGCACCTCTGGAGAGTTTAGTTAATAATGTAACTCTTTTGAACGTTAACAAGCCATAACTCTATTGATAGTTGATGTGTGGTGAGAATTCCGGTGCTCTGCATCTTTCTAATGGGCTTCCCCCATTAGAAAGATTTATACAAGTCCAACCAATGTAATTCTAACGAGAGATAGAGGATAGGATAGTAATTAATTGGAATTCAATCAACCTGGTTGATGATGAGGTGTTTTTATTAAATATAACAGTGCCAGAAAAGCAATACTATTGGTGGGGATGGGCTTTTGAGAGGATATTTCAGGTACCATAAGATCAATCTCTCCAGAGCAGTATGAATCAGTCACAGAATGTATTGCAGAGCTGTGTAGAATATTTGTATTGTCCACCATAAAATGGTATTGAGAGAACTGTGAAGCCTTTACACTCTTAGAAAAAAAAGCTGAGTTAAATCATATGCTATGGTTCTCAGATTTGCCATAAAAACTGTGGAGCTGCACCAGATTAAACTACTGTTTGGGTAGCGTGAAAACAACGGTCCATCAAAAGGTATAGCTATTTATATTCTAGAATATGAAATAGGCTCAAGCTTCTACTTCTAGAATTGGGACAATCAAAACAGCATAGGAAAACACTGAAACATTGAATTAACTCAAATGTTAGAATAACAGAAAACCCTTGAAATCACTCAACATTTACCTAGAACCCTGATCCAGTGAACTGAAAGGAAGGAACTGTTACAGTAGCTCTTCAGCAGTTAGATCCTTACCAAGAAACATTCCGCTGCAAAATGATGGCAATGTTCAAAGTGATAGCAGTGTACCATAGGTTTTTGTCCACTTCTGCACTGCAATTTCACAGAATAGCAATAAGTGCCAGAAAATTCGACTTTTTTCCCAATGTGACGGTGAGGTGACGGATTGCTCCGCCATCTCCCGCATTCTCAATCTTTCCAACAGTCATGAACTCATCCCGGTCCCATTCATTTGTCTTGTCTTGTCAATCATTGTTCACACCAGGTCCCAATCAATCCATTAGTCTGTGTTTAAATGTTTCTTCTCTGCTCCCCTCAGTTGTTAGTCATTGTTCCATGTTGTCAGATGTATGTGGTGAGTGGTGTTTCTTTGTGTTCACTTTCATTTATTAGTTTGGCCTCAGTACTCTGTGTTTTCTGTTCTGTTTTGTGTTTTATATTAAAGAGTACTCCAACTGCTACCCATGCCTGCGCCTGGTCCGTCCTCTCCAACACTATACACATAGTGTGACACCCAACAAGGATATTTACGATCGCATTTCCCAAAATGTTGGGACACTGTGTAAAATGTAAAGAATGACAGAATACCATGATGTACAAATCATTTAACCCTATATTCAACAGAAAATTGTACAAAGACAACAAAATGTTGAAATTGAGAAATGTTATTGTTCTTGAAAAATACATGCCCATTTTGAATTTGATGCCAGCAACATGTTTAAATAAAGCTGAGACAGGGGAAACAAAAGACTGGAAAAGTTGCGCAACGCTAAAAAAACAAACTAGATGGAACATCTAACAACTAATAAGGTTACTAAGCAAAAGGTCAGTAACATGATTGGGTAGGAAGGGGTTCAGCACTCTGTGAAAGACTGCTGCAGGCAAATAGTGCAACAATTTTAAGAATAACATTTGTCAAGAGTTGGGGGATCTGATCAAATCGGGTACATAATAACATTAACAGATTCAGAGAATCTGGTTGTAGCTCTGTACACAACGAACAAAGGCCAAAAAACAATATTGGATGGCTGTGATCTTTGGGCCCTCAGCTGGCACTGCATTAAAACAGGCACACTTCTGTAGTGGAAATCACTGCATGGGCACAGGAACACATCTGAAAATCATTGTCTTTGAACAGAGTACATTGCTGCATTCACAAATACAAGTTAAAACTCTAACAAGAGGAAACCATATAAAAACAAAGCGGCACTGCCTTCTCAGGGCCCAAACACATTAAATGGACAGAGGCTGTGGTCTGACGTTTAATAATGTGAAATAGTTTTTGGGAATCATGGACGCCACGTCCTCCAGACTTAAGAGGGGGAAGAACCAACCGGCTTCTTATCAGTGCATTGTTCAAATGCCAGCATCCCCGATGGTATGGGGGTGCAGTAGTGCAAACGGCATGGATGACTTGTACATCTGTGAAGGCACCATTAATGCTGAACAATATATAAAGGTTTTGGAGCAACATATGCTGCCATCCAGACAACATGTTTGTCAGGAAAGGCCTTGCTTATTTCAGCAAGACAATGCCAAACCACATTCTGCATGTATTGCAACAGCATGGCTCTATAGTAAGAGTCCAGGTGCTAAACTGGTCTGTCTACAGTCCAGAACTTTCACCCACTGAAAACATTTGGCACATTTTGAAACAAAGAATATCACAAAGGAGACCCTGAACTGTTGAGCAGCTGAAATTATATATCAAGCAATAATGGGAATACATTTCACTTTAAAAAACAACTGGTCTCCTAAGTTTCCAACACATACAGAGTATTGTTAAAAGAACGGTGATGCAACACAGTGATAAAAATGCCCCTTCCTAACTTTTCTGAAACGTATTGTTGGCATACATTTTTTATTTTTTTTGTCTTTGTACTATTTTCATTTAAATACAGGGGCTAAATGATTTGCCCATCATTGTACAGTTCTTCACTGCTGTTACTCTCGTTAACAATTCCACGCAGATTATCTTTTTCAGCAACTTTGCACAGTAGGCCTGCTCTCCCTCATTTGGAGTATGGACACCAGTTTGTTGTCATGGCCCTCACCGGTGTTCCTCTACACTGTTACTATTTACGTTCCTCTGAGATAGCATTATTTTGGATTCCTGTTTATTTCCTGTTTTAGTTTTGTTACTTCTTAGTTTCTTTAATGAACATTGCTCCTGCACTTGTGTCCTAACTCCAGGCTGTAACTACCTGTAAAAAAAAGTTTTTGCAAGCTAATCCGAAATGTGCTGCAAATTACCAGCAGCTTGCAATTGACTTGTTGACGACCACTGCCCAAGGTATGTTCTTATCCACAGACTGCACAAACGGCTTTACTGCTATCTTCATCCAATGTTTAGCAGTAGTTGTTCATCCAGTTTTCTCATTCACATTTCCTTCCTTCTCTGTAAAGTTTAAAAAAAAAAAAAAATACGTACAATGTTATTTGTATGTGCATTATCTATGTACATTATCTGGAATCACTGTCAGGCCTCAAGTAGTCCAAAAAAAAAAAAAAGGCTGAGATGCGCCACTTTTACAATCAGTATCCAGAAATCCCAGAATGCATGTTTTAATAAAATGTAATCACAATTTTGGCAATGCATTTTTCACAGTGATTCATCTGTACCGTATGTATGTAAAGATGCCAGGACAGTTACTTGTCTGTTGCAAGAAAGTCCGTCTACAGTAGGCTCGAAGGAAGGGATAAAACTCTTATTTCCTAATGGTAACTAAGACTGCTCTTTTTTTTCTCCAAAAAGCTAGTTGATGGATGCAAACAATGTTGTCCCATAACAATCATACAGATATCATAAAATCATGTTTGTAACTGGGAAAGCTGGCCAAAAAAAGCTAGGTAAAGATGGATGAAACAATGTTCTCCCCAACAAGAAGAAAAATGACATCATCAGTTTCAATTAGATAGCTAAGTAGCAAGCTGTCCTCATTTGAATACTTTTCGTTTGAAATACTGTTTTCATTGTTGGTCATGATTGGACCTGGACAAATCAACAAACGCAAAGGCTATAGTTGCAATCAATGTTTGCAGGATAGCTTTTGGGAAACAGCATTAGCAGGCTAGCTTGTTTTATACAGCGTTGTTCCCGTGATCTTTTTGAAATACTATGCTGTTAAGCACCATACATTTGGTTATGTATCATCAAGATATTCATTTGGTTCTGTGATTTTCTGTGTGGTGTCAGACAATAGTGTTTTTGATTAGGAAAGAGGAGGAGTTTTAATGTGGATAGACAGGAGAATGTGCGTGTGTTTATGTTCTTGCATGGAGTTTGTCTGGGACGCTTGTGTAGAGAGTGTCTGTGAGTGTGTCTGGCAGAGGGAATAGAGTGTGTGGGGAAAAAAAGTGAATATGTAATTATCACGTCTTACGACATTGCAAACATTGAGTTTCAAAAACACATCGATTGCTGATCAACATTTCAGGCAGATGTCTTTGTGTTATATGCCTAAATGCATGTGAATTTCTTCGGTGACATTAAAACATTTACTAGTTTGAAAGACATAGTATCATTACATACAATTAACTGGATAGGACATGACTAAAGTATCACTGAATAACTAATGTCATGTGCATATGCAAATTGTTTATATGGATTTTAGGTCAAATGCAAATACATTTTCAGTAAGCTACTCCTTATGAAAAGCCAGAGATATTAGCATTCTTACACAAATTTAAGTTGTTCACATTACAATGTATTAGTGTAACATGTGATTCTTATATGACACCATAGTAAAAAAACGCCTTCATGTAAAAAGTTGTGATTATTTATAAGGACAAGTAAAATGTTTTTAGTACGAAACTTCTTGTTTATGAAATTAGTTTGCTGAGCCATTTGGTAAAAATTCCAGTTCATTTAAAAAAAAAAATTGAAATGTCATAACCTACTCTCTATGGTAGGCCAAAACATATGCCAACAGTATGTGCACATAAGCAGCCTACAGGATTACTGAAATTAATTATTTACATTTATGTTAAACACGGCTTTGCTGTATTGCAAAAATGATATCAAGATTCCCATGGGACTCGATAAGATAAAGCATGTTGCTTGCAATTCATAAAGAGGGCCAATGTGAATTTTTTCATATTTTCTACTGAATTAAAGCATGTGCCAAATTAGTTTATCTTTATCTTAATTTATCTTTATCTTAATAAAAGTTTAAAGGTATTTAAAGGTATATATTAAAGGTATTTCCAATGAAACAGTTTGATAAGAATAACAATGATGTTTCATAGTGTTTCATAGTCATTTTGCTTAATATAAGAGGTGTAAGTCATCACTGCTCCTATGGTAAACAATTGTATGAACTTTCCATATCTTTAGATCCAGTCAATTAGGTACTAGCTTGTGTAGTTATGATTGCAATTTCATTGGAAGCACCCAGCCACAAATTAGCATTTGCTTCATGATCAAAATATTCAAAATGATTCAAAGTGCCAGAAAAAGTATTTAGGGTTTGTTTTGATTGTTTTATATAATCTAACCTGTAAAATGCTTCCATTCCCTTAGGCCAGTCTGGGACTACATACCTCAGCTGTTCTGCTAAGAAAGTGTCAATACTGCTGCTAAGTCAATACCCGGTGGGCATCTCCCAAACCTACACCCGGTCCTCTGAACACATCAGCAATAGCTATGCTCATGCACTACTAGACACAAACTCACACACACACACACACACACACACACACACACACACACACACACACACACACACACACACCCACACCCACACCCACACCCACACCCACCCACCTTTTATTCACAGCAAAATGGCTGACATAATCATTACAAGTACATTGGATCTAAAAGTGGCAACATTTTGCCAATGAGAAACAGGCTTATCAAATGGTTAAGTTACACTTACTGGGCTGTCAGTGGAATGTTGTAGATGAAAATATGCTACTGGCTTAT
>JACXGJ010005589.1:0-38370 GCA_016801105.1 Esox niger | reverse complement strand
TGCCTCCAATTGGGGAACACATTTAGGTGAATGTTGGTCCACACTCTGGGTGGATCATTATGGTTTGTTGTTGCTCTGTAACCTATACCCAAGTCACGGTAAGCTGCTTTCAGTTTGGTTTCTTTTGCTTTAATAAAGACTATGGATTATTACTACTCCGTCTCTGCGCCTGTGTCCTCCTACTACCAGCCTTGTGACACGCCCTAAGCAAATCTCATTTAGAGGGCCCCAAAAGGTTAAAACCGACCTACAGTGCGGTGAGATATCACTGTGGAAAGGGTTCACTTCATTGCTTTAGGGTGTAGATATTACTACTTTTAGGTGGCGTTAAAAGACGCAAAGCTGAAGGCTATGAAATGCCACAGTCAAGTTGAAGAGAGGTTCTATTTTTGACTGAAGAAAAAAAACTGAGAGCTGTGATGAACTTGGGGTAGGTTCAGAGCCTCAAGGCAAAAACCGGGGTGATGGCACAGGGGGAGAGTTCAAAACAACCTGAAGGTGCAAAGAGCTTCTATTCTTGAGGGAGCATTCAAAGCATCAATGTGTAGAAAGGCTGTTTCACTTGGTGGAGCTTTCAAGACTTAAAAAGTGCGGAGGCATGTTGCACTACTGGGAGCATTCAAGGTCTCAAGGCGAAGTCGATCGTGGCAGAGCCGAGTGGCCACAGTAAATACACACTGTAACAGACAGACATAGCTGCTAGCAGGGAGACCAGAGGTACACAAACACGCCCTACACCCAGTCTCTACGCCAATTAACTCAGACCTTCATGAATAAATCAAGATAAAATATACATATAACCACAGAAATAATGATATATTTTCTTCAAATGCTGCGGTTAAGGAGTAGGCAGGAGGAGAAAAATAACAGTACCAAGATCCTTTCCTGAGGCGTGGCCAGTGTGTGTGTGTGTGCACGTGTATGTGGGTGTTTGTGTGTACGTGAGCTCGCACCAATACCGCTAAAAGCTTTTTCCAGAGGCATTGGAAGCCCGGAGTAAACAAACCCATTTTGGGGGGGCTTCAGCAATTGGCTGTAAATTGAGTGTCAGTTGGGACTTCTGATGAGCTTAGCATAGTGTTTTTCATGTAACACATGCATTACAAGAAGTAAGCAGGCCTGCTGACTCCTCTGTGTGTCCGTATCTTCTGTTTAATGAGAGCCTTGGAGCATAGGAGAGGGGGCTGATGAACAGGAGCAATGGTTCCCAAAACAGGGACCTAGGCCCATGGAGGGAATGTGTGTAACTCTCAACACCATTGACTTAATATTATGGTAATAATAATCCCCTAAAAATAAGACAATATCCCCTAAAAAAAGAAAGATGTAAAGCTTAAAAGCTGTGGTATTCTGTAGGTAACATCCATCGTCAAGATAGATGTGCAAGTTTTGACAGAGCACTATAAAAATCTGGACCACCACGGAGAGCTTGGGGAACATCAGGATCCTAAAGGGATGCCTGGCACTCATTTCACTGGCATCCTCCACAGTGACTACACTTCCCTTCCCAATGTTCTGTCTCCCAGAGAGAAAAGAAGAACAGCAATTTCTGGTAATCCCTGATACACTGCAAAATCATTTGAAGCATCATATATTGCAATAAAGTAATTCAGGTTAATTAGCAATAACAGATGTTTAAAGCTGTACACGGAGTAGGTAAGAGATTGTAACTGTGTTACAAGCAAAAAGTGGCCTTCTCTTTTACCAGCTTGAGTTGTAACGTTAACAGACAGACTCACTGGTACAGGGCATATCCGGCTGGTCGGCGTCACCGCGATAGTATCCGTTGCGGCAGACGCAGATGGTGGCGGCCTCGGATGCGGACCGGCTGTTGGAGGGGCACTGGAGGCACAGACCCGGGCCTTGGGTGGACTTGAATGTCCCTGGGGGGCAGGCTATGGGAAGAGAGAAGGACAAACAACATTAGATGTACGTATGATGCAAAGTGTTCCAGTACCAGGTCGACTCGTTCAAACGTCACACACAAGCCAAGACCAGTGGGCGATGCACCTGAAGGCAGGGCAAACATCCGATGTGATCTTTGCAAAAGCAAAGAGGAAGGAGTCTGTTTACAATGGTCGACGTAGCCTTGTCCACTGGCTCCATATAAATGGGTGGGAAAAGGGTGTGGGGGGGGTGATGGGGGGGTGGGTACAAAATAAAAGATCAGTGATCCAATAGCGCTACAGATCCATATCATGTAGCAGTGAGGCTGAGGATTAAATGGACTCGCTGACTAATCCTGACGCTTCACGGATGTCTGACACTTCCTACTTCTGTCTCTCGCTTTCTTTCTGTCGTTCCCCTTCTCTCTCTTATTCTCATTCAATCAATCCCTTGCTCTCTCTCGTGCTTTTTCTTCCTCATTCAGTCCTTCCCTTTATCTCTCCCTCTTCTCTCTGTCTCTCCCTATCTCTCTGTCATTCCCTTTCTCTCTAACTCTGTCAGTCTCTCTTTCTCTCTCGCTATGCCCTCTCTCCCCGCCTCCAGATCTTTGTGTCGGTTGATTGGAAGTGACTACATCCAGCCACATTGATCTCCGGGGTGCTCACTCCCTCTACGTCAGCAGCAGCAGACTCATTCCACAGTGTTGTCAAACAGAAACAGGAGGAGATCGGGGGAGAGGGAGAAAAAATTGATTGTATCTGATATAACCGTGCCCCTAAGCTTTGGCAATAACCACATCTGTTTCAGCAAATCCTGCAGGAATAAAAGCCTGAGAAAACCAAAGGGAGTCTCTGTCCTGAAAAAGATAGGGATTTACAGGCTATAATAACTGTGATGAATGCTTAATATTTTAGTGAGCATCCTCATCGGGTTTAAGAGAGGAAAGAGCAAAAAGCGTCTTCGACCCAGAATAACTAGATCTATAAATTCAACAGGACACTTCATCCACCTGCGGTTATGTCTGGGAGTAAAACAGCGTAATTGCTTGGCTGGGGGAGGCAAATGTAGGGTAGGCCTTTAGTGACTTTGGCAATCCGATGAACGTTTAAAAAGGAGTTTACTCAGAAAACCGCTTAGTCATGGAGAAGTCAGCACTATCAAAGCTTTGAAAACATCCTATTTTACTAAATGATTAAACCATGTGAGGTAGGACCTGGGATTGATCCTTGAAACCAAAACACAAAAGCACCACTCAAGTGTCTCTGAGACTATGATTTATAATAACACTCCATGAGGCAACAAATTTTAGATGAGAAAACCATCCAAGTTATTTCCTGTACATGTGACCTAACCACGTAAAACTATAGGCTAAAACTAGAATTAGCTCAAATAGCAAGGGAAAGAAAAAAATACATAACTGGAATGTGAAAATCACTGCAGGACGATAAATGGATTGACTCATTACATTAACGAGCGGGGAAGCGTCATTCCACACCCTCTTAGAATGAACTGAATGAATAATCCGGAAAGAATGCCGAAGTGGAAGCACAGCGCGGAGGGTTGGTTTTTAGCCCTATATATCAACAGCCTTTTAAGATTTAATTAAACATTTTATGCTTCATTAATATGAGAACAGAGAAGCTGGGGTTTGAGGCGAGCGTCTGGTTTATGGCGCCGTTAAATAGGTAGGTTCCACCTTCTTTACGATTGCTCCCTCCTGTTCCACTACTATCTATGATGGTTTGTTAGATCCAAAAAAAGATGGATGAATGAAGAGAAGAGATGACAAAGAGAGAAATAGAAGAATTGGAGGGAGCGTAAAACAGAGAAAAATAAAGTGAAATAGATAAATGGACAATACAAGTCAAAAGAAGAGAGACAGTTGCTAAATATCCAGCTTAATAGGACAGTCATCTTTTTACAGAGATATAACGTGACCCGGAAAGGATGTAGAAACAAGAGAAAGCACAATATAAAAGGATAAAGGCACGAGACAGACAATGAGACAGAGAAAAAGGAAAGAGAAAGACAGGCATAGAGGAAGAGAGAGAGATAGAAAGAGTGAGAGATGCCACAACAAGGTCAACAGTGCTTCTACCCCTGACAGAGAGATAGAGCTCAGCACCAACAGAGTTCCTCATAGACACACCCGGGAGGCTAATGCAGTGACCTGATGTCTGGTCACACAATACCCAGTGACAAAATACAACCACCACCAACACTAAAAGAAAAACGCACGGGCTGAGCGCATCAACCACAAACTACCAGAAAGGAGCTTACAACCAGGACGGGAATAGCCAGGAACCTTCACAAGGAATGTTGCAATACTTAGGTGCTGAATCTATAGGCCTATGTAACACTATGGGTGGCCCGGAAGTGCAAAAGAAATCACTAATACAAGTACCCACCCCCAATACAAATACTCCACCCAAAACCGCAAAACAGAACCACAAAAACGATTACACTCCCAATTCAATACAATACCTATTCCCCAGATATGTACGCACTCCCCCAATATGAAATGACAACATTAACAGAAAAGACTCTCAACGCTGATTGGATGTCTGTTATTAAAGGGAACATTTGTTGAGATGTTTCTAACATTGACATAAAACTCCTTTATTTAGATTGGAAACTGATTTACAATGTAATCACTTTGGAATCTAAATATTGTGCAATAAGATCTTTGTCATAAAAATAATTGCGATTTGACTCAAATAATCGCAATCAAGCAATTATTTAATAGCCTAATTGCGACAGTGTTCTACCAGCCCATGCATAAAATATTTTGCTTTTTGCTATATTTGAGATAGTCTAATGATTTACATCGTGCAGTAAACAACAGACTAGCTATGAATTTGGGTAAAACACGTTTGAATCTGCCCACAATGAGCCCAACCCGGAACTGCACACTGCAGTCCGTGGTACTTGCTTCAGCTGGAGATAACAACAAAACACCAATTCCCCTATTGCCTACAACAGCATACACATTGTAAATGGACAAGTAAAGAAATCTTCTGAAGAGTATCACTATTCAAGCTGGATTATCCAAGGGAAAAAACACAAAAAACATTGGTTCCGCATCATTTCCAAGTTGGAAGAACTAAATGCATTAAAAGGGATTGAGTTTTACTCTGATTTGAGAGGCAGCTACATCCCTCTGAGCGACATGGACGTCCAGCATGGTCACATGGACGTCCTCACTAGAGGGAGCCCTCGATTAGGTGTTTAAGCAGAAGGGACGAGCAACGAGTGATGTTGTGAGGGATGTTAAGCTGGACGGCCGGGAGAGGCAACTAGATCCCATCGTAGAGGCGTGGACGTCCACCACGGTCACATGGACGTCCTCGCTAGGTGGAGCTCTCGAGCGGATGTTTAGCAGGACGGACATTGACGTACTAGGCCTACATAAGAAGCTGAATCTTCAGTAAAATATGCAGTGAAAATTCAAAGACAGATAATAGGATGTTGGTTATTTTATTTCTCTCCTATTGAAAAACAGTAGACGTCGTGAAGACAATATCATTTGACAAATGGTCAAAGAAAGTGTTTGTATATAGTTAGTAAGTTCATTCAAATTTAGTCAACACTTTGATCTTTTTTCTGGGAGTTTCGCTCATTAGTGCCTGTGCAACATTTAGCGGCTGCTTTTGTACCAACGCCAAAAAGCGTGGTGGATTAAGTCGGAAAACGGTGTAAAAACGAGGTAAAAAGTCTATAGTTTTCAGTTTGTGAACAATGTAATGTACACCTACCGAGGAAATGTCATGGAAGGAGGAGGGGATTGCTTTCAAAATGGCAGTTTTATTTTAATTACCTATTTTATCATTTTATTTTTCATAATAGGAATAATATATATACAGATACATAAAACATTAAAACATGATTGCTGTGGAACTGAAAATGTTAACTGTCCCATATTAGTTCATGATAAATAGTAACACTACCAGTAACATAAGCAACCAAAGTATATCAGTAATGTATGTGATTCCTTAACTTTTATACTGAAATCATTTTTGACTAGACTATTTACTACACCAATGTAATACGTATCATTCCTGAAATTCAGTTATGGCTTTTTAATTTTGTGTGCCACCCCAAAATTTTCAGTGGCCCAATCTGGCCACCCTTATGAACAAATGCTAGGGGCGCCACTTTTGATGTTGTAAATGCAAATTCTACGTCTCGATCTAAAGCAGACACTGGCAAGAGGTATGCATGTTTGCTGATGAGGATCTCATATGAATGTCCCTGATGATAGTGAATATGAAGAGGTTCAATTAGCCTACGTTGAAAAGTTTACAAAATATTACAGCAACAATAAAATTATTTTCTATTTCCTGTTCACCCTGCATAACAGACAGGACATCCAATCAGTGATGATTGTCTTGTACCTTGGTCAATCCCACCAAAAAACATTTTGACCATGCAACATTTAAAATATTTATTTCAGAACGTGTATACATATTAGGTTTCAATATGAAAAGAAAATATTAAAACCAAGCCTAGTTCAAGCCTAGTTCAGATGGCCTGCAATTTGAAAGGATAATAGTTTTTCCTGGCTGGTTTTGATCCACGGTTTCCTATGTGGCAGACTTTTGTCTTTAACCATTGCACTACTTAAACAGCAGGAAGGCAACTTTTATTGCAGCCATTACATTTTTCCTGAAATAACATGGACAACAGAAAGTTTATTAACGGAACTGATGTGTACTCTTGTACAAAGATTGCTATAGATGGCTAGCTAATAGCTATACAGTCCCTAGAATGAAAGCAATGACCCCAATCTGTCACGCCTCCTCCACCTAACAAGCAGGCGCACACCTGTTCCTACACCTGTTCCCGCTCTACTCATCACCCCTCAGTGCTACTCTCAGTCACAACTTCCCTGCCGGATCAATGGTCTCTGTTCTCATGCCATATCTAGCTCTTCGTAAACCTTCGTCTCGCCTGTCAGTGATTCGACCAATCGCCCGTCCCCGACCACTCTGCCTGAACCCCGTCTGCACTTCTGCTCTCCGTCCGTTTCCCGACTGCCTGCCTGTCCTCGACTACTCTGCCTGTTCCCTGCCTGTACTTCAGCCGCCAGCCCGTGTGCCGACACTCCGTCCGTCCCCGACTACTCTGCCTGCCACCTGCCGGTACCGACGCCACCGGTTCGTGAGTCGCCTCACGGCCCGTCCCCGACGACACCCCCTGCCTCTCCCTCCCTCTGCTCCAGTCCGCGCTTGGATCCTTACCTGTGCCCATGACACAGTAACTCCATGGCTAGTCAAAATCTTTAGAAAACAATAAAAATATAAAAGGGTCACGTAATACAATTACTCTTCTAAATATGAGACTCGACTCGACTACATATATACACTGATCAGCAATAACATTATGACCAGCTGCCTAATACTGTGTAGGTCTCCGTTTTGCTGACAAAACAGCCCTGACCCGTCAAGACTTGAACTCCAGAAGACCTCTGTGCTGTGGAATCTGGCATCAAGACGTTAGTAGCAGATCCTTTAAGTCCTTTACGTTGCAAGGTGGGGCCTCCATGGATCTGACATGTTTGTCCGGCACATACCACAGACGCTCAATTGGATTGAAATCTCGGGAATTTGAAGGCCAAGTCAACACCTTAAACTCATTGTTGTGTTCCTCAAACCATTCCTGAACCATTTTTGCTTTATGGCAGGGTGCATTATCCTGCTGAAAGAGGCCACTGCCATCAGGGAATACCATTGCCATGAAAGGGTGCACATGGTCTGCAACAATGCTTGGATAGGTGGTACGTGTCAAAGTTACATCCACATGAATGTCAGGACCAAAGGTTTCCAAGCAGAACTTTGCCCAAAGCATCACACTACCTCCAACAGCTTGCCTTCTTTCCATAGTGAATCTTAGTGCAATGTGTTCTCAAAGCAAGCGACAGCCATCCACCTGATGTAAAAGAAAATGTGATTAATCAGATCAGGCCACCTTCTTCCACTGATCCATGGTCCAGTTCTGATGCTCAAGTGCTCATTGTAGGCGCTTTTGGTAGCGGTACAGGGGTCAGCAAGGGCACCCTGACTGGTGAGTTTTGTTTCATTGTGTTTGCGTTAATTTAGTAGTTTTCTCCAGTGCTCGGTGTTTTCTGTTGTTTTTGTTTGTACAATAAAGATTGCACCGACTGCGCCTGGCCCGTTCACTCCACAACGTCACGATCACGACAGCCAGCCTTCGCTCCCCATGCGCATCAATGAGCCCTGGCCGCTCATAACCTTATCGCTGATTTACCACTTTTCCTTCCTTGGAACACTTTTGATAGGTACTGACCACTGCAGACAGGAACACCCCACAAGGGCTGCAGTCTTGGAGATGCTCTGACCCAGTCGTCTAGCCCTCACAATTTGGTTCTTGTCAAAGTCTCTCAGATCCATTCTTCCTGCTTCTAACACATCAACTTTGAGGACAGAGTGTTCACATGCTGCCTAATATATCCCACCCACCGACAGGTGCAATGATAACGAGATTATCAGTGTTATTCACGTCACCCTTTCAGTGGTCATAATGTTATGGCTGATCGGTGTACTGTATGCTTAGCATCATTGGGTGGAGTATTTAAATTGTGTGTGTCGTCTTATTATAACAGTGGTACACCTTTGCGGTACAGGCAGAGAGTATTTGTACTGGAGTTGTGTACTTGTATTAGTGGTTGTGTTTTGCATTCTGGGCAAGCATATGACACAATCCTCGCATCTTTCAAATTTCTATATGTATTGATATTTGGTAGTGATGATATTACAAATCAGCATTCCAAAAACATTGGTCAGCAACGGAGAAAACAGGTGAGAAGAAAGTTATATAAATGTTGAAACTGCACTTGCGTCTTAATTTTGGAAAAACAAGGCATTATTAGGTAACCTCAAGTCTGTATTGGGTGTAAAGCAGTGTGTGGAAAGAAGGAAGGAAGGAAGATGCTGCAGAGGCTTCCATGCCGGGTAGTCCAATCTGATGAATATACTATTAACAGTTTGGGGGAATGTCATAACAACCTGACAGCCCATATGGGAATCACACGTCCCAGCTGACCAACTCCCCCCTTTTAACACCCAATAACCCATTAAAAAAACCAAGACTTCCGCATGGTTAACACAGTCCTAAACCAACTCTCAGGATGGCGCCTGGAAAAAGGCTGGTGGGTCTGTAAAACACACAAATGCATCGACACAAACACACAACAACACACGCTTTTTACAGACCGTCACAAACAGGCCTTGCAAAGTCCCAAAGTGTGTGTTTAGTGAGGTGTGAATGACGTGTAAGCGTGTTTGAGTGCACGCATGCTGTAGGCTTCCCTCCAGGCTTGTATTTACTGAGAGAAGCATACATCCACATAAACGGATTGATGAGAGGAGTGAAGGGGAGAAAGGTGATGTGCTGAGTCAGCTCTTCAAGTTAGCAAAGCTGCACGGGTGCCACAAGCGTACATGTATATGCTATCAAACATGCAAAACACACAGACACACGTATGTACGCGCACACGCACAGCACTGATCCCGTTAAATCAGATACTCTTTCCATATTTTACACCAATTTTATAACGTCTGTCGAACAGGACGTAGATTAACTCAATTCTCCTGCCGGTCCACCGGCCAAGGCGATTGGGTCAGCACAGTGTGCACTAACACTGACGCAAATACGTGAGTGAGCAGGAGATCATGCAATGCTCTTCAAGTCTGTGGGCTCAAACGTGCATGGACGTACAGACTCGTAACATTTGTTCAGTATTATTGTATCAACCTACAGTCTAGTATATTCTGTCATATTTGACCATTGTTGCAAAGCACAGATTTTTATATTGTGAAAAACAATGTCTGAATGTACAAATAGTAATTATTATTATTATTATCGTCATTAATAACAAAAAATAATTTTTATGATTATTATTTTATAACACATACAGTGGCGCAGAAAAGTATTTAGTCAGCCACCAATTGTATAAGTTCTCCCACCTAAAATATGAGGGAGGCCTGTAATTTTCATCATAGGTACACTTTGTATCACATTGTAGGATTTTAAATGTATTTATTGGTAAATTCCTTGGTAAAATAAGTATTTGGTCACCTACAAACAAGCAAGACTTTTTGCTCTCACAGACCTGTAACTTCTTCTTTAAGAGGCTCCTCTGTCCTCCACTCGTTACCTGTATTAATGGCACCTGTTTGAACATGTTATCAGTATAAAAGACACCTGTCCACAACCTCAAACAGTAACACTCCAAACTCCACTATGGCCAAGACCAAAGAGCTGTCAAAGGACACCAGAAACAAAATTGTAGACCTGCACCAGGCTGGGAAGACTGAATCTGCAATAGGTAAGCAGCTTGGTGTGAAGAAATCAACTGTGGGAGCAATTATAAGAAAATGGAAGACATACAAGACCACTGATAATCTCAGTCGATCTGGGGCTCCACGCAAGATCTCACCCCATGGGGTCAAAATGATCACAAGAACGGTGAGCAAATATCCCACAACCACACGGGGGGACCTAGTGAATGACCTGCAGAGAGCTGGGACCAAAGTAACAAAGGCTACCATCAGTAACACACTACGCCGCAAGGGACTAAAATCCTGCAGTGCCAGATGTGTCCCCCTGCTTAAGCCAGCACATGTCCAGGCCCATCTGAGGTTTGCTAGAGAGCATTTGGATGATCCAAAAGAGGATTGGGAAAATGTCATATGAATGTGAAAAATAGAACTTTTTGGTAAAAACTCAACTCGTCATGTTTGGAGGAGAAAGAATGCTGAGATGCATCCAAAGAGAGCCATACCTACTGTGAATCATGGGGGTGGAAACATCATGCTTTGGGGCTGTTTTTCTGCAAAGGGACCAGGACGACTTATCCATGTAAAGGAAATATGAATGGGGCCATGTATCGTGAGACTTTGAGTGAAACCTCCTTCATCAGCAAGGGCATTGAAGATGAAACGTGGCTGGATCTTTCAGCATGACAATGATCCCAAACACAATGCCCGGGCAACGAAGGAGTGGCTTCGTAAGAAGCATTTCAAGGTCCTGGAGTGGCCTAGCCAGTCACCAGATTTCAACCCCATAGAAAATCTTTGGAGCGAGTTGAAAGTCAGTGTTGCCCAGCGACAGCCCCAAAACATCACTGCTCTAGAGGAGATATGCATGGAGGAATGGGCCAAAATACCAGCAACAGTGTGTGAAATCCTTGTGAAGACCTCTGTCATTGCCAACAAAGGGTATATAACAAAGTAATGAGATTAACTTTTGTTATTGACAAATACTTATTTTCCACCATAATTTACCAATAAATTCATTCAAAATCCTAAAATGTGTTTTTCTGGATTTTTTTTCTCATTTTGTCTCTCATAGTTGAAGTGTGCCTATGATGAAAATGACAGGCCTCTCTCATCATTTTAGGTGGGAGAACAGGCACAATTGGTGGCTGATTAAATACTTTTTTGCCCCACTGTATTCATCTTTAATTTGATATAATGCAGTTGCTCAGAAAGAGGAAATAATCAAAGATCGCATCCAATCTTATCTGAAAATAGCAAAACACTTGGTGCTATTCCGCTTGCAAAGAAAGGCTACACGTGCTGAAAACAATGGTGTCATTTTGACACTTGATTGGGAAATACACAGATCATCAAGTACAATATATTCCACTTTCAGGAAAATGACAACGTACCTCATTACCTGTGTTGTTTATTTCACATTGCATATTTTTCCTCATAGTCATTAAGGTGCCAAACATTTTGGAGACCAGAAGATGCGACTATCATTGCAAGAAAGCAAGAACATTTATTTATAAAGCACAATTCAAACATAGTGTGACAACTACGCCATCTGCAGCTCATCCACCCCCTGCAGGAAGCGGGCCTCAGCGCTCGATGTCACCGGCCTTCTAACACCACCGCCCATCATCAATCCATCGCACCTGTTGTCTTGTTTAGCGCACCTGATCCTCATCCAGTCATTTTCCCCCAGTATATATGTTTCCTCTGTTCCCTCTCACTTTGTGTGTTATTGTCTCGCCATAAATGAGCACAAGTCAGCTGTCATTATTAAATATAAGAATCGAACGTCATCGTCTCCGCAGTCTGCTTCATCTCCGTCTAATCTACACGCTGACACATAGAAGCAATTCAATGTGCTTTACAAAGAAAAATACTAAATACCAAAATACAATAGCATAAAAACAAATACTCAAAAGAAAACATCAAAACAACTTCATAATAAAAATAGAATATGAAAGTATAAAAATAATAAAAACAGGTTAAAACATAGGAAGCTATAAATCTGTAAGGCTAAACAGTGCGTTTAAGTTCAAGTGCTCAGTCACAGGCACGTGAAAAGAGAAGTGGTTTTAGCCTGGATTTAACAATGGATACGTTTGGGGCATGTTGAAGATCTTTATGGTAGTTTATACCAGTTGTGTACAGCATTACTGCTAAACGCCGCTTCTCCATGCTTAGTTTGGATTCTGAGCTCTACTAGCTGACCTGTGTTCATGGATCTAAGAGCCCTGCTTGGTTTATATTCTTCAAACATATCAAAAATGTATTCCTAAACCATTCAGAGATATATAAACTAAAAGCACCACTTTAAAATCTATTCTGTAACTGATTGGAAGCCAATTTAAAGATTCACTGGAGTGATGTGTTCTGTCCTCTTGGTCCTGGTTAAAATTCTAGCAACAGCATTCTGAATGAGCTGTAGCTGGTTTACAGCCTTTTTGGGGAGTCCACTAAAGAGGCCATTACAGTAGTCAACCCTACTAGAGATAGAAGCATGAATGAGCTTCTCTTGGTCTTCATTCCCAACCTTCTAGTTGAGATTGACTGGTTCGGCCTCACAGCGATTGGCACATAGCCCGCACTTCTCACTGATTCATTAATATTTGGTTTTGAAGACGCATGGTGTTCTGCCTTCTCAAGAGGACAATCAGCAGTGTGGTCTGTGCCAGATTAATAAAGAAGTGAGAAGAAACAGAAAAAAGCACATCACTTCTCGACAGTGGGGCTTTTCAGGAGAAAATACCACTAGAAGTATTAGATCAACAAGTGATTATTCTCCCCAGTGTTCAGGTGACCCAGCGGCGAACTGAAAACACAATATTATCCCATTTCATGTGTTCTCTGTTGGGGTCTTTTGAAACAGACATGTCTATTTGTTTTCTCTCTTCTGTTGATGTGTTCCCCGTCTCAATTTTCTCTTCCTTGCATCTCCATCTCTCCTCCTGTCTCTCTCCCTCTTTCTCTCTCTCTCATCTCCAACAGTTTAGATGTCCCTGGCTGAACTTGTATACCTTAAGGTCTTATCTGGATTTGAATGTCTCCGACCTCCGTGAAACACAGTTTACAGTAAATATCCCTGAGAATGCCACACTCTGTCACTCTTGTCTGTATCTGATGGGGTTATTTGATGGGGTGACAAATTTGATTATAATAAAACAACACAATAATACTATATCAGACAATCTGAGTGAACTTTACACACACAAACGTCTCACTTTTCCCCATCGCTCTGTCCCTCTCGGTTGAGCTCTTCCTGTTAGGACGGAGAGCGCAGGTTGACACAGCCTGTCGTTGTACAGCAGTCAATGATTATCGGACAGTTCTGACCCTGACGTCACAGTCAGATGAATTATCTTGTCATCCACGGTCTACATCATTGGAAGATTCACCCCACACAAGTCCCACATTGACCTGTCCTTGTCTGTACCACAAAACCCTATCTGAAACTAAATGTAATAGTCTTTTCTTATCAAAACATACAATTGGACAGAGACACTTTTCCCATGTGTATATTATGAAGGAGTAGCTTAGGCTTTACAACTTTCAACAATAACCAGGCATAAAACTGCCAAAATAAAACTATAAATCATGCTAACCTATTGTAACAGTAGACAATTTATCTGAAGGGTGCATTGGAAAAAGACTTAAAGGATACTATGTAGTGGACTATATGACTAAGTAGGAGGGCAGAGAGTTGCGGTGGCTGGGGTTGAGGATGGATAACAAATTATATATAATAAAGTGCACACTGCCGGCCGTACATCATAGACGGAACCACATCGGAACGTGTCACAGAGGCAGTATGTGCTTAGAATGTATAGCCTATTGCATTAAAATGTACGTATACGGCCCATAAGATTCCAAATGTAATTGGAAACTTGGGATTTATAGTGTGACTGTGGAAGGAATTATATCGGCGGGTTATGGCCGTATCATAACATGATGTGTTTTTGTGTGTATATGTGTGTGAGATAAAAACAAATGGCATCCCGTGTACACCTTGGGCAATGGATGACATGGCCAATCGGATGATTGTGGAAATGGGTTTTGCACCGGTGTGAAATACAACGTGCGAGTGCTCAGGCTTCTCCATAAGGGGTGCCACGGGGTGGACATATTATCTTCTGTGGTCTGCCTTTTTAAACCAGATATGTATACCAGGGTGTTATGGGCTGACTGATACAGATAATGAAAAAGCTGTGGCCAATGTTCTGATGATAAGTGTGATGATTTAGCAATGACAGTCCGTGGAGTTTTTTCACAGACCATGTGATCTGACCAGGAATGACCCAGAGTCCTTCTAATATACAATGTCAGTAGCCCACAGAGGTTTTAATGGTCCGGAGAAACAATTCTTATCACTTGGTTCTTCTCATTGGCCAGTGAACGTAGACAGCTTGACATTCAGAGAAGGTCAGATGATGTGAAGAGTAACTCTTATACCCGAGAAACAAGCTGTTAACCTTCGACCCCCACAGCCCATCAATCACAGTTGATGCTAGTTCAGTTTTGTAGAACTATACCTGCCGTTCCAACTGCAATAATGGAGGCCAGCTTCCATGTAGCTCTGAGGCATTGAAGTCAAGTTAGTTAAATTAACATGTTTTCTGAAAATAATGAAGAAAAACGGACGGGAACGGCAAGAGGCATAGAAATGTAAGTCAATCAAGAGTGGAGTTCATTGGTATTCAACCCCCTCTCTCCGATTGTTCATTTGCGAGTCAGAACGGCGTGTAATGAGCTTCCACTTTTTCAAAAGCAGGTGTTCATTTTCGGAATTACAAAGAAAAAAGGGGATAATTCCATTGTTCAAAGAAGCACGTGCCTTTGAGATCTTTGCGGCCAAACATAAACCCCTCAAGTCTTTGTATTCAGGGAAAATGATTTTTGCTCTGAATCATATGTTTTGAGGTCAAAGGCGTCTCATAAATTGGCCAAGCACTATCGTTTTCAGGGCCCCTGGGGACCACATAGGTGGTGTTCTGGGGGAGGATGAGGGAGAGACCCCTGAGTAGGTGTGTATCTCCTGAACATCTGCACCGATCTGTCACACCTCCTTCAATCGTCCTTTTTATTGGATGGACAGAATTCATGAAAGAATTGAGGAATGGATGGCTGAAGGCCTCAGACTGAAAGTATTTTCCGGGGAGTTGAGGGAGGTGTAAAAGGTAGGAGCACTCGCTGTTCTTTCTCCAAAGCACTCTGCTGATGAGTTGATGAGTTCCTCCCCTGAAAAAGCCCCCTGGACTGGTCGTTAATCATTCTGTCGGAATCGTTTGCCAATGACCCGATTCTCTATTCGGCACAATACACAAACAAAACCTCCACATTTAATAGGGACCTCACAATAAGATACACAATACTTGCGTGCCGATACTGACACAAGTCTGTGTTACGAACATCTGGCTAACAATGTCTGCTGCTGAAGAAGAGGATTACATTTTAACCATGGAAATACAACAGATTAGGCCCTCAATTTAAAAAGACGTTTAGGTGTAGGTACAGCCAAATAGCACACAGATACAATTATGGTTCGCAATGTTAGCAAAACCATTCAATGTACAATAACAAATAACATCCTGTATTTTATCCTGTCTTTTATGTTAACCACATACCAGCCTTTCTGTGCCAAAGAGACATGGTCTTCACAAAATACCTCTAACCTAATATACCAGAAGCCTAAAATCCCCCTCTTCACAGGCCACCACGCCATATCAGTTCCCTACATCAAATATGCTACAGTCCAAAGAGAGAGGAAATGTTCAGAATTTGGAGTTTGAAAGTGAGTGTCTTGTACCCCACTACTGCTTCCAGTAATGCCATGTCTGACTAAACTCAACAGAGGGTACCCGGCAACAAGAGAACAGGTCCAGATTCACAAGATAACATTAACTGTTTGACTGCGTTGCTTGCTTGTGCGTATTACGCAACAGCAGAACAAACCCAGGTAACCGACACAGCTAATACGATTTTAATATACAGTCAGTGGAGATCATCGTTTTGGTTTATGGATATGTTACTGGCGATGGAGAGGACAGCAGCCCGAGGCTTAAGGGCAGGCTGTCGCCATAGCAACACCACAGTCTGTGTTATTCTTCTACTCTCAGAACGGTCGGCCAACACCAGACGTGCCGACTGGGCAATCTGGCCTACCAGCAGGGTGGGAAAGGGTGTGTGTGTGTATATGTGTGTGTGTATGTGTGTGGGATCCGTATCAGGTTGGAACTTGAGGAACCGTGGCACTTGGAACGGTCCTATCTCCCTTGGCACGCACGACTAGGTCCAGTTAATTTCCAACAAAAATAGGGCCTGGTGCCGAGCTGGTGAATGTAATGTCCAGATCTAAAGGAGGAGCGGAGCAGGGCGGGCCGGGGTACCAGCGGTATTCAGTGATATTTTGGCCACCCCCAATGACATTCTTGTCATGGGGAATAAAGTTGAAAGGCAAAGAAGACCCCAACCCAATCCACCTTCTTTTGGGATGCATTCTCACAGGAGGAGATTAAAGGAAAGGTGAGTTTGAGAGGACAGATCAGGAGAAAGGCGAGACATATAATGTAGGATATTAAGGGATTCATTGGCACTTTATTATATATATATTTAAATTTTTCTAAATTCAGAATATCCCATCCATCTGCAGTCACAGATGGCTCAGATCAATAGAGAGCAGGTATCATCTGTGTGTTACTATTTGAAATACACACTTTAAATGTCTGCATTTGTTCTAAAGACATTCCAGCAATTTAGCCTGGTAAGGGGTTTCTTTGAAATTAATTTATCTAACCAGACATTGGTGAAAATACTGTTGGAAAAACATTTCAAATATACTCAACAAGGCTAAAACGGAATATCAGCAAAACTGGAAAGACTGGCATACGGCAAACACCAAGTGTTTGATGGACTTTGACTTTTCAAGGTCTGTATCTAACTAGTATAACTGGTTGCCATTGGTTTGCACAACAATACATGACTGAAGATATGATTATCTAACCAAACGAACAGTGGCAGTCCATGTCAATTAAGTAGAATCCCCTTAGATTCCACCCCATGCGGAAAGTATATTTCCCAAGGTAAATAAATGTTCCTCTTCTCTCTCATCCCTCTCTCCTCCCTTCCTCTTCCAGAGGCCATTAGGCCCTTATTCTTTTCCTCCTTCGTCTATCTCGGCACTTGTCTCTTTTAAAAAGCCTTCAGCTCATTAACTTCACGGGCTGATCAATTAATCGTTAGCGCTTAGCCAAAGAAGCCCCCTCATGCTTATTTCCTCGCGTTACCCTGCTGTGCTTCTCTTGAATAACGATGCGATGAACGTTTTACGACTCTTCCACCTTTTTATGTTCACTGCTTATCTTTCAACAGAGAGCATTCAAACCGGATGTAGCCATGTAATGAAATCATCAATTGCAAATGACCTTGCTGAGGGTACTGGAGGAAGAGTACCACTTAATGCAATACATTCATCCTCAAATCAACACTAAGGAAAAGCGCCATGCTTTTATAATGCTTCACGGGATGTCACATGCCAAAAACATGTTTATAACACAACACTTCATAACAAGCCGTTTCATGCTTGCATGAGGTGGGCCTGTAGCTGTAAAAACCCCATTCATTTAGAGCAAGCAAACGTCAGTCAGCCGATGCCAAGATACAAACAACAACAAAGGCAAGTGTTGAAACGAGCGGGTAAGTGCAGTGGAAATCCTCCAACTCATGTAAATTCTATTTGCGTTGGGCACCCTAGGCGATCAAAGGAAACCTTCTGAAAGGCTTTGATTAAACAATACACAAAGGCTTTTTGTGTTAAATAACTTAGTAAACAGAACTAGTTTACCGAGCACATGCTAGTGTCGGGGTAGTGGCCTTATTGGTTGGACACACAAACTCAGAACAGATGAAAAGGAATGGAAATCTAGGTGGTCAAAGTGATCCAGCAGTTTAAGCCGCTGTCTCCGGAGTACCGATGCAGTTTGGGTTTGAATCAATCTAACCGCTCTTTAAGCAAAATCTCCCTCTGACTTTCCTGTCAAATACTGCCTAAAAATGCATGAGAAAGAACTCAACCATAAAATAAATTCATATGCAGCATCGGCTGCATAAAAGGCTCTTGATATAAAAAAATAACCACTTCCTGTTTGTATTCTTGTGCTAATGTGATAGTCAGTAAACATCCCAGTATTGTAAAGTGTATGAATGTCATTATACAGGGCCTTTGACTTTAAATCAAAGATTATTTCTTCACAGACTGCATTCTGGGCACACCACTGCCATACAAAAAAATACATCTGGGCACAGCGAAAGAGCAAACGGACATTTCACTCCCTTCTCAAAGTCGAGCGTCCTCGGGCCACTCGGGAGAAAATGACACATCTCATACCCATAATCCACGTCACTTGTCAGATGGCTCTCAGGGGTTCTATGACATTTTCACACGTTACATAAAGGTTGTCAACCACATGAGGAGAGGGGACAAGAAAAAATGTGAAAGAAGAAAGAGAAGAAGCGAAGCTCTGGTTGTTTGACGTGTCTAACTGGTGAGGGGACTGGTAAGAGCCTTGAGGCTAGCAGACTCCAGCCCCCAGTCTCAGAAAGCAGCCTGCCTGAGCCTCTCTAAACTTTGGAAGTCACTCAGCGTGTCCTCATGGACTCACACTGCTATCAATAGTGCTACGTCTCAGAAGTGAGCAACCCATGACCTCATCTACATTCACATCAGAACAGCCATGTCATCATCAAGCGGACCTCTCAGCGAGACGCCAGTGACATGACTTGACTGCGCCAACGAGGATATAACTGATGATGCCATACAGCCTTAGGATACTGACTCAGCAAGTAAGTCATGGCCTTTCATTTTTAAATAGCCTCATCATACAGGTACAGGCACAGAGGGCTTATCTAGCAAACATATGACATTAGCTAACATTTAGACAAAGCTATGCTTTTATCTGACATTAGGATAACATCCCAAATATGTAAAAGTAATTTTTTTGAAAAAAAGAAATAGCAGTTCACAAAAAATCTTCACTGTATTCTTCAGTTTTTGTGTTCCAAGATATTTTGGGACAACCCAATGAATGCTGTGCTCCTGGAAATATGGTTTGCTGAGTAACCTCAACAAATCCTAATCGAGTCCGACCGGGTCAAAGCCACTAAACTGATTTAGCAGTGTGTAGGAGACGGGAGGGGAGAGGGACTGGTGAATCCTCAACAGTATATTGACAGATGTGTCCTACTGACATTCACACACATAGGAAAAACTGACTTGTCACTTGCTGTCATGGATGAAGGTATATAGAATTGAGGTGACCATTGAAGCAATGCCCTGCTTCACACACATCCACCATTATAAATTCCATCTCCCAAAGATAGGGTGTAAGAGAGAGTGAGCGTAAGTGAAAAAAATAGGAAAACGAGATATGAATTCCGATACAGAACGTGAAACTCAAAGAAAACATCTCTTGAAATCTCTGCAGCAGGCAACATGCAAGCCCGTTTCTGTTTTCAAACAGCACTCACTCGTTGCTCTTTGAATACTAAGTGACGGCCATGCTAGAATTTCCAAGGCTGTCAAACTGCAATGGGGAATCTAACACGGGGCATAATAAATGCTGTCGCACATAATTCCACATCCATCCTGCTCAAATTGAACAGGCACTTCTGGCCCACTCCCTGTATATCTGCTTAGGGATGGCTCTGCTTATTACAGAGACAGCATCACAACAGAATAAAATGAGAGCGTCTCGAGGGATGCTTTGTCATAATACTACTAGTACTACTAATACTTCTATAAACACTTCACTCATCCGAGTTACTTCAGTCATTCGAGGTACTCTGGTAACACGGATGACTACAGAACATCCCGGTATGATCTTGGAAAGGCAATAAAATCAGCAAAACAGGGACATAGTGAGCCCCCCTTTTGGGCTCTAACACAGGGAACATATGTAACGTATTAAGAACTATAACAGACTAAAAAAGGAAAACCAGCAGTTTGGGGGGAGGTGTCTGCTTATGTGCCAGGGTTCTGAACACTTTATGCTTGAGAGAGATTTTTGAGCCAAGGGTGTACAGATGGTCCAGGAGGACTGCCCATTGCAATTATTTAAGACAGACATGTCCAAATCCCTCAAACACTTGCAAGGGTTCTGGTCTCGACAGTTTCCCCAGCCATATTCTCAAGGTATGTGCTGACAAACTGGCTGATGTCCTAACTGATATTTTCAATCACTCTGTCAGTCTGTTGACCCCGCATGTTTCAAGAAGACCGACCCTGTCCATGTCCCAAAATACAAGTCCTCTGCCTAAATGACTACCTCCCTGTGGCACTAACATACCTTGTCAGGTAGCGCTTTGGCAGATAATCAAAGCACACATCGCCACCTTACACCCTCACTCAGCCGTCTCTCATCAGGACTGAAAGAATGCTTGAGAAAGCTGTCCACTGATTACAGTTCTGCATTCAACACTGTTGTGGCCCACACCACTCTGCACAGGTGAATCCTTGACATGTGGTTGGGCAGACCCGTTCAAATGGGCAGCACCACCTCTTCCACACTGACTCTCAGTTCTGTTGCCCGACAGAGCTGTGTGCTCAGTCCCTCCTGTACTCCCTGTTCATGCATGACTGTGTGGCCACACACTCCGCCAACATCATTACGCTTGCTGATGACACCGGCTGCACTGGCCTTGACCATAAGGCTCTACAGAGTGCGGTCAAGACCACCCAGCGCCTCACCAGGACTGACCTGCCAGCTCAATAGAACCTGTACACCTAGCGGCACAGGAGGAAGGCCATCATCATCATCAGAGTGGCAATCTGTAGTCAGTTACGATGAAGTTTTTAGCTATGAATGTTTGGATGTGGGACATCAATTTGACTTTACTTGCACTGCATTATTGTACACATAAAGCATTCAAATTTTAGTTATAGACAAGTGAGTAACTTAAGTGTGATTTGGATAAATGCTGTTAATGGAATACAAATTAGAGTTATGATAAGTAGAACATAGCCAACAAATTTAAACATGAGGGGAACCTCATTTACCATTGTGAGAAGGAGGAATGTCACTGGTCGATACTGGCCAGTGGGGGAAATACGGGTGATACAGCACAGACTATAAATTGTTTGGCCTTATGGCATATTTTGTTTAGAGCCATAATGGAGATCATTACACTGTCATTGTAATGATCTATCTATTGGTGTTAACACACCTACATATAAATGTTTGCTTAGCAAGACACGCTGCTGCTACATTGTGACAGACATTTCATTTACAAGTAATAATTGAGTTGGCGTCATGTATAACCTGCGTATAGATGTTTAATAAATGCATTGTTGATATTTAGTCAAATTCTCTGGGTCTGTGAGTGTTTTCGGCATGTGCCTACCAATAGATGTTTTTCGAACTGCTGTTTAGTTTAAGTAAAGCCTGGAAGGGAGCGGTATCAGGTACCATGGTGAAAAGCTGCAGGTCATCAACTCTTAAAGATCTATTCAGTACAGACTAATGGACGGATACATTCAGCTGATCTATTGTAGACACCAAACAAGAGGTTTGTACAACAGAAGTGCAGCTATATGTCTAGAAGGATGGCGTGATCCGAAATTTACACTCACTGTTGAGCAAGACCAGTCACCCGGTCACACAGCCAATACAAAACTTTGTTTTACAAGCTAACCTTCAGACACCCACTGACCAACCAGCAGAAATCCGACCAGAACCTTCAGACAACCAAGAGTCAATCAACAATGTTAAGATTTAACCTTCAGACACCAGAAAACAACCCGCAGTGCTCTGAAACCTAATATTCAGAAAATGATATGAAACCTACCTAGCTTTCCGAGAGGTCGAAATCAGGTAATCTATTTTCAACTTGCAGTGTTCCGAGACCTAACACTGAGACAATCCTTACACTTAACTTAAACTGTATTGTTCTGAGAGTTACATTTCAGATAACATATACCCAATCAGTGGTAAGCCAACCATAATCTTCAGACAACTAGTATCTAACATTCAGTTTTGAGAAATGCAGCCCCGGTCCAACTTGCAGAGTTAAGAAAAAATATTCAGACAACCAAAATGTCACCTGTGGAAAAGAGAAATCCTCAAAGAGCCAATATCCAACCGGCAGTGTTCTGAGACCTAACCTTCAGAAAACCTTCAAGTGTTGTGGTCCAGCTCCCCCCCTCCAACAGACAGAGACCCACTCGCATGTCCTAAGACAGCACTGACCTAATGGCTAGTTAGAATTAATGTGCTCTATGCTGAGATGTATAACTGAGCATATGTGAGTGTGTGTGGTGTGTATATGGTTGTGTATTTGAGTTGTTTTATGTGTGTGGGAGAGAGAGACAGCAACAAAAAGAGAGAGAGACAAAAGCAAAGAAAAAGCAAAAAAACAATGCTCGAAAGAAGAAATCTAAGAGACAAAAGGCACTTTTCCACTGCATGGTACCGGCTCGACTCTATTCACCTTGCCTCTACTCGCTTTGGGAGCTTTTCCACTGCATGGTACTAGCTCGACTCAACTTGCCTTTTTTGCTTTTCTACTGGCCAAAAGTTGGGGTAGTACCCGGTACTTTTTAGTACCTGCTCTGTCGAGGTTCCAAGTGAGCTGAGGCGATACCAAAAGGTGACGTGAAAACACAGAAGACATCTGATTGGACAAGAGCGACTCAACGTGTGCAGCACAGCAAAACAAGTTGTTCTGCTGTATCCATCCAGTGTCAGAGAATGGTTTTATGAGACGAGAACGGCGCGTCATTGCGGGTGTGTCCCAGGAGTTCTTGCATTGAAATGGTTTAAAATCAGTGTCAGTGCATAGGACCAGACTTGTAATTTAAGCGATCGTATTTTCCCAAAACTCCTCTTGGTTTGGACCTATGCTCTGGCGTTGAAATCAACTCATTATCCCTGTGAGAGACCCGCAAAGATGCACAAAATGACATAATCATTTTCCTCAGAGTATTTCTAGGATATCTGGCATACATTACACTGGTCAAAGTAGTAATTCCAGGCCAAACAGAAACAGTCTACTAAGCTATCCAACAATGCTTGCAGACTGCATTGTATTTAGACCACAGTTACTGCTCACGTGTGCTTTTCGCTACTACCAGTATAAACCTGTCTTTTGTACATTAGGCTACTCTTGAGTCAGTCGGCATGGTATTATAGCCGAGAAATAACAAGGCCATTATTTATACCTTTTAATCGGGATGGTGGGGTTATGTAGGTTGTTTTAAATGTGTTGGTGTTGTTAAGTGTATGCACTCAAATCTAACAGTACATTGCAGTTATGTCATATTTTATACTGCAGGGCGATAATTCTGTTCTTATACTTTTTCAGTTTTTCAAACAGAGTCTGTGACAATGTTATCCACATCTAGTTTACTTTTAATTTGCCACTTAACATTCAAATCTGTTCAACAAAAAATAAATAATAATATGGAGTTCATTCAATAGAATTTTCTGTCCACTGCAGGGTTTAAACTAGTTGGCAATTGCAATTTATTTGCCGGTATCAGGTGTGGTTGTACGATATCCTCCATTGTTGTTCACGTGTGTGTCGCATTGGAGGTAACGGCAGTCACAGCAGTTTTTTTGTAATATTACTATGGCGGGTACAGGATACTATCTGCAGTAAAAAAACAACCGAAGCCGGGCATGTCGAGCCGAGTCAAACTGGTACCATGCAGTGGAAAAGCTACCAAACAGAGTAGAGTCGAGGCGAGTAGAGTTGGGCCGGTACGATGCAGTGGAAAAGCCCCAAAAGAGAGAAAGAGATTGAGAGGAACCAAATAAGGAGATGAAGAAAGACAAACAGCTAGTATGAAATTACACATTTTGTTGAAATCCATTTAAGACTTGGGCCAAGGGGGCGTATTAAAACAGCTTAAATCACACTGATGCCAAAAAGGACAAGCACTAATAAAACATTCAAAATAAAATATATAATCCCCAAACAACTCTCAATGGCCCTTGTGTACACTAGCAGATGGACAGGGTCAAAGGTCATCCCAGTTACTTGGCTCTCCTTGGGGTTGAGACCGACAGATTAACACTATCTGTGCCTCAATAAATAGCCCATTTTTATAGGGTTGAGTGCAGGGCAGGTTATGAGTGGACATGTGAGCACATGAGTAAGCGTGCACACCTGACTGTTTCTCGTTTGTTTTAGTGTGATACGCTGGAACACGTAAGCGTGCATACGTGTGCGGGAGTGTTTGTGTTTAGATGTGTTTTGTAGGTGTCCGCAAACTCAATAATGTGTGTGTTGGTTCAAGAGAGCGAGCGACTCTACCCCTTGAGGTTGGGTTCAATGAATCATACAGGAAACTGACAAATGGTTCTTTATATAGTTCCCTGCATTTTTCGGGTTTTTACATTTATTCCTGTGACATAAAGAAACAACAGTCTTTCTGCCCTAGGCTGTTGTTCTAGTGGCCAGATTGCTGTTGCTCAATGATAAACTGATGCCATGGGACATGAAACACAGGCACGAAGAACTACAGAACATCTAATGTGCACAGGCGTGTGCATGCACACACACACGGACACACACACACACACACACACCCACACACATACAAACACTTGATTTGGTGCAAATATAATAGGCAGCCATGGAGGAAACACACATTTGCATTCTCTTTACCCATTTAAATTTCATGTCAAGACTGGAGCTCTCTGTTTTTGTTTGCTTTTTATGACATGTCCTATTAGCACAAGAAAAATGCTAGCACACCACTTTGTGGGGTCAGAATATTCATACCAAATGTTAGAGTTCTAAAGGGAAGATTGGGAGGAATAATATCCATACATTTCAGAGGCATTTGGTTGTCAGTGATATGCTAACATGCTAACACACTAAGTGCATCACCAGTATCCACAAGCACCTGTGGATCTCCCAAAGCCCTGTGATCTGAAAGTGACCAGGGGCACAGAATAGATACAAAAATACATACACACACAAAGATAAAATGCAGGAATATGCACAAATACATAGGCAAGGGAACTGCATACGACAAACCCAGTGTACCTGAGCTCCACACACTATGCCCTGGTGCTGGTCGAAGAGTCACGTGTTTATTAAACAATGCGCAAAGACACTATCACCCCATTGGATAGATCGACTGAATGACGACTGGTAGAACACACACAGCCAAGAGGCTCATACCACTGTTCTTTACACTACAGAACAGAAACACATACATGGTCCCAAACGTCAATAACAAGCACGAGAAGACCACAAACCACCCACCCCCACCCACACACACACACACACCTGCACACACAATTCTCCGAGCAGGACATATTGGTTTAGAATAGATTTTTCCTTGGCTCCGTTTCAGACGGGCTAGATTAAATGCCATTCCCACTTTACCACAGATGGCTCCAAAATAAATCATATCACACACACACACACACACACACCTCGTCTCTGTCACGCACATGCGCATGCTCGCAAAACGCACACACAAACACCTGTGCGCTTGAATGCGTCTGCTCTTTGTATTTCAATCAGTGAATCGATGGTGGGTCTAAATTGATTGTAGCTGGGCCGGGGCCAGGGATGTTCCCCCTGGCTAGCTGCCCCCTGGCTCCTGGCTCTCTCCTGGCTAGGGTTATCGATCCTAGCGTCCAGAGCCAATTGCTTTCACACTGGATTAAGGTGTTATGGGGCAGTGAGCATTGTGTGTGTGTGTGTGTGGGTGTGTGGGTGTGTGTGTGTGAGGGGGGACGACAACGGAGGAAGAGAGGCCTTTTTGGGGCTCCTATAATGCCCGGACAGGGTCAAGCCAAGTGCATTCCTAGTAATCACATTAACAATGCTGTACGCTGGTATAGTGAATGTACATGTGGATGTATACACACAGTCTCACAAACATGCACTTGTTCGTTGGCATGCACTGTTGATAGCAAATGCAAGGATGGACACACACACGTGCACTGCCTCACAAGCCTGCGATACTGCGGATCAAGAAGTGCAAGCAAGATCAGGACCCCAATCTTACCCTAGGATTGGATACTTGAGCAACCACTTGAATGGTTCAAGTCTATAAGGCAACACTCCAGACACCTTAAACATTGCTGAGAAATCTCTTGCCTGATGGCTCTAGGAGTCAAATACTCACCGATCATGCAGTTTTTTATTTTGAGAAAATTTTGATTTAAATCGTCTGGGTTGGTTAGGCGTGGCGGTGACTGATGTTCATCATAGCATCATAGCCAGTAGTACTTCCTTCAAGAAGTTATTATGAATCAAAATAAAATAATCCGCAATTCATTTTGAAATGTTCCTGTCATGTAAATAAGAGTGAAAAGTTATTTTCTTCTGCGTTAACAAGCAAAGTCCTCCTGGTTGTGTTGCAGATCAAGACGATACCTGACGATTTCAGCAGCCACTCTGCAGAACCCCCCCTCCCCTTTGTCTGTCCATGTCCTTGTCCATCTGGTCATGCCTTCGATCTGGACTAGGTTTAAATAGACTCAGGGCTCAGCTTACATGCATCGATTAACTATTATAATTTGGACTCTTAACATGTTCACCCGGCACAGCCAGAAGAGGACTGGTCACCCCTCTGAGCCTGGGTCCTCTCTAGGTTTCTTCATAAACTTCTGCCTTCTTAAGGAGTTTTTCCTAGCCACTGAAGTTCAACACTACTGTTGTTTGCTCCTTGGGGTTTAAGGCCGGGTGTTTTGTGAAAGCACTTTGTGACAACTACTGATGTAAAAAGGGCTTTCTAAAATACACTTGATTGATTGATTGATTGATGGGGAGGGATGGAAAGAGAATGAGGGAAAAGTGCAGCATAAAGACTAAGCTCATCTTTGGACAGCCCGTGTTGTCCGGTAGGGGTTTCCTTGTCAAATCGCTTTCCTTTCCATTAGAATTTTAGCACTGTTAAAAGGGTAGGAGCTGAGGTCGTCGGGAGTTGGAAGGGGTCAGAATGGGTTCGGAGGGATGTAGTCTCAGTGGGAGAAGCATGCAGGACCTTCTGTCGGGCGAACGCTCAAGGAGCACGTTAACTGAGAGGGTCAGCGGAACCTTAATACATCTGCTGTTGCTCTGCTAGAAGAACATGAGAGAGGAAGGTAGAATAAAGAGAGAGAGAGAGAGAGAAAAGCCTGAGAGGGGAGATGTACGGATTTATCTGTCAAACAGTGGCTGAGGAACAAACACACACACACACCTTTCCTGAAGAGGTACACTAAGCCCTGGCAGGTTCTGAGTGGAGTGATGTGACTAGTACAATAGTCTCAGACAGAGTGGTGAAGCTGGGGAGACACCTGGCTAGACACAATGTCCCAACAGACCTGTTGTGAAGCGAGAGGAAGGTCAACATGTTTGTTTTAGTGCGTAGAGTAAATCCCCATTGACTATTACACGTATGCAAAAGGATGTTTTTTTGGTCTCACAACCAGTCCTGCTTCCAGAGAGAACATTCTAGACAAAGAATGATATTCTAAACAGACAGGCAGACAGGGTTCAATATTTCCAATGGCCTTCCTGGACTCATGCTGTTCTCCACAGCCAGCCACACTAATCACACTATCCCAGATGTCACACAATCTGAAATAAAATCTCTCTCTTTCCCTCAATCTCCCTCTCTTTTCTTTCAAAATGACAATTTGTAATCACCCCAATTAATTAAATTGGAAACATTCCTATTTTAAACGTATAAGTAGTAATGATTTGCATTCTTATGCAGTCGAACATGTACCGATTAACCCGTCTTTGTCAGACAAGCCCATAACATCAAAAGAAATGAAAAAAAAATCTAGACGAAGCTATCCCAGAGAGCTCTGGCATGATCAAAATGTACCAGACTCCCATCTCATCATTATGGCAGCATTTCCTTAGGCCTCCAACCTGACAAAGTATCAGGCTTCAGAACATCTCTGTCCATTCTTCCCCTCGCTGCTTGTTAGAGGGACAGAAATGAAGGAGGTGTCAAATGGACACTGACAAGTGAAGTGGACTGGGCCAAACACAGGAGAATAGGTGTTTGTCTGCTCTGTTGTAAATCACCAGTCAGGTAAATAGGATTTCTGAGAGCACAGCAGACCTGGATAAGGTCCTTTCAGACAGATAGACAGACAAGACAATACGCACATTCTCATTAAAGTTGTATTGCACCTCTGGAAAAAATAACTTGATGTACAGACACCCTCACACACACACACACACACACACACAGTCCACACATCGACCAGCAGTCTCACCAGCTGTGCCATTTCCTGTGCCCCTGAAAAGCTGCCGTCTCCAGGCCAGCCTGAGTGGGAAACCCTGTGAACAAAGTCAGCACAAAGACTGTCAATGATCACGAAAAGGATTTGTCCATCTCTCTCTCACCCTCTTTGTCCTCATCCTTTCCTCATCCTCTCTCACTCTGAGGCCATTCAACATTCAAGCCCGGCCTTTTGTGACGGGGGGGTTCTGTTGCCAGGGCTCTGGTCAATGGTCCAGCAGTGGGATGTTGATGGCCGTGTCAGCTTCTTACTGTCTGTCTGTCTGCTTCAAATTGACTGTCAGCTTCTTACACTCTTTCTGTCTGCCTCAATTTGACTGTGTCGGTTTCTTTGTAAAGAAGACTGTCTGTCAATTAGTCTGTCAGTTTCACTGTGTTTGTCTGGCTTATTGGTCTGTCTGCCAGTTTCTCTACAGGTATGTCAGTTTTCCAATCTGTTTGTCTTTCATTTTCAGACTTTCAGTATCATCGTCTGTTTGCCTGTCTGTCTGCTTGTCGGACCGGACATCTGTCTCTCCCCCTCTATAACTGATTCCCTCTTCAAGCAAATACAACATATGCCTCTTCTAGTTCCAGGGTCAGGTATACAGTCAACAGGAACGTACAATTACTCTGCCTAACCGCATCCACACAGTTAGCGCAACCAGGTTGAGACGACTAATTGCCGGATAATTGCATATCGTACATTACACACTGGTGTTAGATATGATGCCGCCAATTAGTGCGAGGGGAAACGAGTTGGCCCACTATAATGGTCGGTGTCACGGGCATGAATTATATGGATGTAATTCTCTGCTCTGTAATCACACGGGTTAAAGAGGCACGAAGCGAAGCGAAGCTGCGATGAAGGCTGTTGCACGGCGCACTGGGATAGCCGCAACCGCAATTACGTGCGGGATATTTTAAGCGGGCAAAGTTCAAAACATGCTGGTTCGTGTATGCGAAGAATCGTATGGCGCTGTGATAAAGCGAAAAACCAAAAAACCCAGAGACTCGTGGACGACCGCCCTAGCCCACTCACCCCTTTGCTAAGCGTCTCTAATTGGACGAATCAGTTAGGAACAGCATCTGCACCAGTAGTCGTCAGGTTTGAAGGATAGATGTGGAAAAGATAGACAGGACATCCCTAATCTCTACTAGTCTAGTGAGATGGGCCCAGTGGGCTGTGGTCTAGTCTATCACACTCTTATCTCCTATCTGTAATGAGATCTGTGTTGAAGCTTTAGCGTGTGCGTGTGTGTCTCTGTTGGAACAAACAGCTAACACCCCAACCACCACTCAGTAACAGCTGTAGAATAGACTTGAGAAGGCTGTTTACATAACTACTATAAAAGTGACTTGAGGGCTTTTAGTCTTACAAAGGAAAAAGGATGTTAGCGCCACTCAGGGCTGCTACAGTCACACAGAGAGAGATGAATTTGAGAAGAGGGAATATTGATAGAATGGTGCGAAACAAGAGCACAAGGGAAATTATTTTCTCAATTTCTTTCTCAACTTCCAATCCACATTTGATTCCAGCATGTTTTTCTGGCGGGTTTTACAAAACATGTACACTTGGATTACAGTGTTTGGATTGGGGACAAAAAAGTCAAATGAGGAAAGCATATGTCCTATCTATTCAAAAATGTGTGTGGTTTTGACCATATCCAGTGTTGTGGCAATTTCCTAACTAATGTACATTGGAGACTATTGCCTGGTATGTAACTCTTGTATTTGGTTATGACACACATCTGTATAATGTCAGAGAATTATTAGGGACTCTGAATAAGGGTATTTGTCCTTTGTTCCTTAGGAAATGTAGGAGAGGATCTGGTATTTGCCTAGGGGGCATAATTGACTGGTATCGGCAGATTATAGGGTTACTCATCTATTGTATGTCCAGATGCTGCAATCCTCTTCAAGAGTTGAAAAGGTTACCCATGTGGGGGAGGACAGCCCGCCCTTTGGGTAAAACCTGTGTGACATAAGACAGCTGGGTAGCATACTTACTCTTTTAAGAGGGTCTATCGATGGAATTTCCATCACACCAGTCAGAGAACTTCATAATAACATTGTGAGCCAACGAGGTGTCAGGGTGGCAGAGTGAGTGGGTGTGACCCCAAAAAAGAGGTGGTGGTCTCTCTTGCAGGTCCATCCTTAACTCTTGGATCTTTGTTCATTCTCCCGTGAAAAGGAAGGCGAAAACAGTGGCAGCGGATGTGAAAAGGAATCCTTTGTACTCATGTTCTCTCTCCCGCTATACCTTTTCTTCAATTACTTCCTCTTCATCCCTCTCTTTACATGTCGGCTAATTAGTAAGACAGGGCCAATGGCAGGGGGGAGCTGAGAGCATGGTGGATGGGACAAGACATTAGTCAAGAGGAGAACACATTCTAAACAGTTGGCGAGTGTTTGCAGGCGGACAGCAATTGGAAGGCGCTGCAGTGGCAGCCGGTGTGACAAACTGAAGCCTGAGTGTCACGCAAAGGTAAAAATTCAACTCATGCAGTTGACGAGACAGTTGGGGACATGGCAAACGCATTCAAAAGGTGTATGTGCGGGATAAAACTTAGCTGTATTGACCTGAATGCTCCGCTGGGTAATCTGAGTGGAGGAGGGAAAACTAAACTGAAGATGGAAAAAGGATGGGAAAGAAACCTGACCGAGGAGGATTCCTCTTTCCAGATATAAAGTCCTGTCTCTCCTTTGTGTTGTTGTGCATTATTAGAGGCTGACCTGGCATTAGAAAGCCCTATGTGGGAGGGCGTGTGTTGGGGTCATTAGAAAGTGTGGCCCAAGCCCTTTATTTGGGGACTCCACTCCCTGGCTTTGTTTGGGTCACACTCATTCACTGCTGCCCTCCCCTCTTCCTCAATTCAGCCTTTTCAGTATTTCTCTCTTTTATTCCTTTTCCCTTTCATTCTTTCATTCTTCCCTCTCTCGCTCTCTTCCTTTTCTCTCCCATTCATCTGTGTTGTCGATGGCCTTTCTGTGGCCCAGTAATGGGATGAGAGTAGTGGCAGAGTCAGAGGCTTTATAATTGTACAATACGACCTGGCTGACCTGTAACAAACCTTTTGTTCTGAGAGCCAAAAAGAGAGAGATACAGATAAAAACAGAGACATTTATAAGCAGACAGAATGATAGAGACCAGGCATGCCTAAGCAAGGCGACATGCAACAGAAAGTGTTGTCCTCTCGAGATTCGAACACAGATGACCCACGTGGAAGGCTGTGTTATTAACCATGACACCGCAGAGCTGTACATTTGACAGGAGTCAGTAATGCCTCTTGGGTCTACCATGAACAAATCTTTTGCCACTGGCTGTTTTAACAGTGTATTAGCCAGTAATAGGCTTTACCAGTATCTACTAACTTACTGGAATTCAGCAATTGCTATCTGAATCCACGGCATAACAACATATTTTCTACTTCATGACATAACTTTTTTCTTTCATTCGTGAATGACATTGATACAATAACTATCAAAAAAAGTGATGATAACTAACTTTTTCATTCAGTGAAAAAACAAGAGAATCGTGGAATGTACCAGAAATAGTCCCAAGACTTTATTACATAGTTTTATTGCAGCACACAAATATAATTAATAAATGTTGTTACTCTCAATAGATTCAAACCGACGTCTTCCAATTGAGAGGCACTGTCTTTAACCATTATGCCACGGCATTACACGTTTCAGCAGTAACTAGACACCATTGAGTATTGTATTAAACTGACTAACCTCCATCATAGTGTATATGTACTATGAGCTGTGGGCAGCAGCTCCAGCAGGGGACCCCGAATTTCCCTTTCCCGGGCCACATTTGCCAGCTCTCCTCAGACACCTCAACTGGCTCCTTTCAATGCAAAGGAGCAGCAGCTCTACTCCAAGTTCCTCACGGATGACTGAACTTCTCACCCTCTCTAAGGGAGACGCCAGCCACCTTTCTGAGAAAACTAATTTCAACCCACTTGTACCCGTGATCTAATTATTTTGGTCATTAACCGGCCTTCATGACCATAGGTGAGGGTAGGAACTAAAACTGACCAGTATATCGAAAGCTTTGCCTTCCGGCTCAGCTCTCTTTTCGTCACAACGGTGCGGTAAAGCGAATGCAATACCGCCCCGCTGCTCCGATTCTCCGGCCAATCTCCCGCTCCATTTTCCCCTCACTCGCGAACAAGATCCCGAGATACTTGAACTCCTTTACTTGGGGGAACGCCTCATTCCCTAACCGGAGGAGGCACTCCATCGGTTCCATTTAATAAAATTAAAATGTGCAATGCTACAGACAACCACGCATCACCTACTGAAAATATCAGTAGCAAATATAATTTATAATAATTAGCAAGTGTAAATGTCATATTCATAACTGAACAAAAAAAAATCCATTATTATTACTACCCGTTCAAGTATTACATTCTTCTGCAGTTCTGCGCGTGGTTATTTGAAGTGGTGTCACCGCACCCCAGCTGAAGCCGTTGGTTGACTGCTGTTGGTGGGTAGAATCAATGTCGAACACTGTACTGTCTTGACATTGTATTAAATTGTTTGTAAACAAGTGTAAACATAAATGTTATATGAGTGTGACCTAGGCAATATCACTGTCGATTGGGATGGTTTTAACGACAACGTCAATACGCCATTTTGCGCAGGAAATGCAATTGGGGAATAAAATAAAGTGTCAGTAATTGTATGTGGAATCAACATTTTTTAAGAAAACTGGGCAATTTGCGAAGGCCAATCAATGATATATCACTAACGTTAGCAAACAAGTTACCTGGAAAGTTAATTTGCCACACATTCACCCAGCAACCAACAATGGTGATCACAGGCGTATTCAACTAAGGTTAATGTCTTTATTAAACTGCATGTGTCAATGTCTACGTGAAGATTGAGTAAAGTATCAATCATTTATGTGGAGCTGATGTGTTCCTATGTAATTTATGTAGAAAGAAGTAGCTTTCATTTATTGAGTATTCATATTGAATACAGTAAAGATGTACTTGTTTATGATGAATAGCATTAGTAGTGTGTGTTTACAGCGCACAAAGTTTTATTGCAGTCATCTTTCATTCATAGTGAGTGTCATCAAGAAGAAGAGGAAGGGTGGCAGTGACATTTGTCAGTTTTTTGGGCAGTTAAGAACAAAAGAAAGTTGAGAGCAGTGAGAAAATGTGTACCAGTCAGGTGATAGAAGCATACAAGAAGTGAGTCAATGTTTACTGATATAGTAATAATTGACATTCAGATGAAAAATTGCTAGAAATCGATTCCCGAACATCATGGTAACAAACAACTCTTGTTTACTGATAATAAATATTTCATGTTCAGTCTGATGGAGATAAAGAGCATGAGGATGCCGACAGGGCAGGGAGAGCAGGTGATTGGAGGTGAGTAAGAAAAGGTGTTGATGACTTATCCATGTTGGTGTTGTTCTAACAACATCATAATTAATGTTGGTAAAACTGAGGTTAGGTTTGGGCACAGGTGCTACTGAGGTTAGGTTTAGGCACAGCTATTTCTGAGGTCAGGGTTATGTCAAAGGGTGTTTTACTGTCTTTGGACTGGGTTAACCAACTAACCACAGGTCAGTTGCAATCATGGTCCTGGAGCAACATTTATGATGTTGTAGGAATATCATCAACACGGCAATATCAGATCGTACAAACATTGAGGGTTAAGAGTTATTTTTTTTGGGGGGGGGCCTACACCCCTGGCCGATTTCGTCCTCACCTATGTTGACTCCAAGGTTACGGCCTTGATAGAGACTGACAATTAGAGAGAGAGCAGTGTTCAACAGGTGTCTGTGAGGATGATGGGGTGGGCTACTGTGTTTTGTTTAGCTAAACAAACTAAAGTCTGTGGTAGAGAAATGGACTAGACTGAGTGGGTTGGAATTGCCTCTAATAGCCTGCCAACACTGTTAGAGAAGTCACTGCTAGCACCTGTGAACAAAAGTGAACCTAGCCAGAATGCCAGAAAACAGATCTGAAAAATCAAAAACCAAAACAGAACTGGGAATAAAATGTATATCTGTAGTGTTCCAGAAGTATACCTTCATTTCAAACCATGGGAAGTTATAAAGAACATATAGTGGGAATTTGGTTTTTCCAGTTATAAAAATGACACAAAGCATCTATGCACAGCCCTCCTGTAGCTCAGAAATAGTCCACTCTGTATGTATCTATTGATTTTGTAATTTGGTTAATCAGCAGATACAAATATCCCTCACACAACACAACATGATGTATGATATATAACAATGTCCATGGCTTTAATACAAACTTCCTTCACCTGTGCCATCTCTCGATCTCTATCCGCCAAATGTCAGTGGCAGCCTTCTACACTCCTAAAAAAACTAAAAATAAACGTATATAGTTACATTGCTTTTGTGTAGGTTTAACAGGTTCAGTTAAATAGAAAAAAATGTTTTGGTGTGGGGGTTGTTGAGAACATGAACATTCCAACCCCTGCAGAATGTTTCTAGATTTATAAATATACACAAATAGTGCCAAAAGCCAATAGTGCTAACTCTCCCCATCCGCCTATTCCGCTCCACTCTATCTTATCTTCTCTGCCGTCATCCCCTCTCCCCTTTCCTCTCCTCAGCCCAGGCCCACGACAGCAGCCAGTAGAAATGCATAAGGCGGCCATGATGAATCGGTACTTAGGCCTGTGGAGGCACATTCGCTCAATGGGCCGTGAATCTCCCTTCGCCAGCGTTAGCCGGCTGAGCGTTGAACAAAGTTAGTTGAATATTTGTAATATTAATGTGCCGACGTGTCGAGAGCCCATCAGTGCAGAACATAAAGGGATAATGCAAGACGATGCGGATCATCTATACCCCATATCTACACAATAGAGTGAGAAGACAAATGGATGGATAGCAGAAATGTGGACGGGCAAAGGTAAGGAAGGATAGACAAATGTATAAATGGACAGATACAGACGCACGGATGGACAAAGACATGGATTGATGTATACATAAATGGACGGATGGATAGGTAGATCGGTAGATAAATGGCTATTTCATCCGCAGATGCTTTTCTCCCTTCATCTCTTTGACAGAGCTGCAATACAAACTGTCAACACCGTCAAACCAGCCAGCTGTCCATCCTGCATTTTCAGTAGAGACAGCCACTCAACAGTTCTCAGCATCTCCCTGTCCATTCCGTCCCAGAGTCCCCTGGGAGGCAACCATCCACAGAGCTGCAATGTGCTTTGCATAGGAATGGGCCACCATACAAAAGCTACAAGCAACAGCAATAAGCTTTCAGCGCGTTAACCAATTACAAAAGGATAAAAAAAAGACACAGCACAGCGCCTCATAAACTCAGACAGGCCTCTTTATAGACTCCAGACTGACATAAATCAATGGAGTAGCAAGTCTGCTTTAGCAGAGAAAAACAAAATGCATCATACCCTACCACATCGCCCTAGGGGACTTTTATTTTGACAGATGGACTTTTATTTGATCTTGTTTAACCGTGATTTATATTTTTACTCCCATGAATATCCACTTAAAGGGCTTTGTAAAGGGTCTGTGCACAATGCATTTTAAACCGCACCCGGTCGCTTATCTAAACAAATACTTCACAGAGACTGGGGAAAAGGGGCAATGTTTAAAAAGGCGGCCCGATTCAAATCTTTCCCCTCGCCACGCTGAGTTTTTTTCGGGCCATTGGATCAGGATTGAAGCGAAAAGATGTCACTTATGTCACCAATCACATCATGTTTTTCAGTGCTGATCCAAAGCGGCCCACGGCTTCATGTGAATGTGCATGTGAATAATTTTTTTCATACTGATCTTCCTCACGGAAAAAAAGCGCACTTGAAAATATCCAATGGTATTGGCTGAACAACCAATTCACAAATGCAAAAAAACCTAAACAGAATTGAGCCGGTTGTGTAATAGCTGCCTAAGTGACCTGTTTAAGCGCACACGTATAGGCATACACATGCAGGCCCCCTGGCACGTACATACACAAGTAACGAAACAAATCAAACCATACCATTCGCGATACACTAGCTTTCATCTCTGATTGTCCATTCGGCGTTCAGTACTCTTCCATCCCAACCCTACTTCTCTGCACTTACCGTCAATGAGGGGGAATTATTTCAGCATGAAATTGCATGCTCTCATATTCTCTTTGTTCCGTTTCCCTCATATCTAACAGGCAATTACATCAGGCTCCATGCGGAGGCCATCTTGTTTCGCTGACCTCTAATTGATCGGCTGCCCGAACTGTTTCGGGCTTATACAACCACACTTTAAGGTTACATTTCCCTGTTTAAATAATGAATTACACGGTCCATGAAAGCCGATTGTGTGGAAACTAGAAAGACGGCGGTTTGCTTTCTCGTTTAAACCCTTTTTGGTGACCTCCCGTGGAGATGGGCAGGATTCGATTTTAAATCTCAGATACTAGGTTACCAGGGAACATACAGACCGTTCAGAGAACGGCCTCTATGCCGCAGAGAGGCTCAGACTATGCGTGTATACTACTTCTCTGGTCATTATGCTCAGAGCATGGTTTTAGTCTGTCCAGGTGAATATGGATAAGACCAATCGATTATTAATTGTGTACTCTATCTAAATACACCAGAAAGATAGAAAACATGTCCGTTTATTTATTTTTCTATGTGTGGCACGGTGTGTTTTTCTGTGTATTTTTCATTCCGCCAACAGTTTGCAATTTTCAATAACTGATAGAGAGCAGAGAGACAGAAAAAGAGAGAGACAGGGAAAGCAGGAGAGAGACATGAGTAAGAAATTGACTGAGAGAGACAGTGATGCTGACAAACACAACTCAGCAGGAAGTGTAATTTTTGAGCCCACTTAGACAGAGGAAGTCAGGGGGATTGTGCGAATTAGCAGTTGCCCACGTCTCCTCTGTTCAAAGGGGCTTTGTAGTGCCTACCCACCGGGGAAGGGGAGTGTGCTTGTGTGTATGTGTTTTCTGAACCCATGCAAACAACCTGAGCACTACACCTCCTCCAAAAACAACGGGGTACCTACGCTCCAATTACTCTCAGGATTGCAGGTAAATACAGTAGAGACAGTCAGACAGACAGACAGAACGAAGATCCATTTGCGATGCAGTGCACTATATCATTCCAAGACGCTTTGATTTACACATATTGTGCACATATTGTTTACATGAGAACTGTAAACCTTTAGATGACCGACCTTTACATAATTCATCCGGGGATATTAGCTCATACTTGTGAGCTACTAGGTAGCAATTTTTTTTCTTTAACTCTTTCCCAAAATATGGCAAAGTTTTGCAGAAAGGTTCATATACAATATAAGCATGATCATTATTTACTTTATTGACCATTGTTTTTAAGGAAAATTTTAATGAATTAGTGTAAGAAATTCTAACTGCCTTCCAACAGTGCATGTTTACCAGAGGGGTGTGTATTCATGGATAATTGCGGTTGCATTGATGGTGCTAATCTTTCAGTGAGTGTTACAGACTAAAAAGGATTTAGTTTCACCAATCGGCCAAACATCTTTATATACCTAAAACATGGCTATGCCAGTGAATTTGTTATGTACCTTTGAGCAACCTTTGAGTTTGTGAAAAATCACAGAATACAACAAGAAGCCCTTAAGATCTATTATCTATTATCATGTTCAATTCTGTTCGCTGGTATTGAATCCTTTTAAGCAGCACTGCCGGATTGAGGAATACCAGGAAGCCTATATCTTGCACCTTTCTCGGTAATGGACAATTGGTCCATTTTCAAAAAGATATTCTGATACCTATGGTGCGGATTGCATTACGAATACAATGCCTGTATTTCTTTTCTCAACCTATTTTTCTCGGTCCATTTACAGAAACAGGTGGTGGAACTTCTGGCATATGTCTGTATTTCTCCATCTTCAGTTCTGGTCAAGGCCACAGGCCCTTGCTTGTGGTTTTCTGGGGGGGGGGGGGGGGGGGG
>JACXGJ010005588.1:0-38384 GCA_016801105.1 Esox niger | reverse complement strand
CCCTCTTTTCCCCCCCCCCCCCCCCGCAATACACATAAAGTGTAAAGATCTACTCTCACTCATCTCTACTCACATTCTGAACATGTTGCACCTCTGAATTAGGTGTGTGCGCGCGCGTGTGCGTGTGCGCGCATGCGCAATGACAATAGCACCTCTCCGGGCAGTTTCTGTTCTCTTGCAGGTGCGTGTTGTGCTTTTGCTGGCGTTTCTCTCAGATGACCAGAGACAGGATGGAAGAGCATGCAGAAATATACATAGAAACAACGATCTGCTGTCATACTGCCAGTGGGTCTGATGAGTCCGATTAATCACTGTGGGTTTTAGACAGACCACTGGTTCGGCAACCAATTGACCTTTACTTTCATCTACCGTGTGTGTGTGTGTGTGCGCGTGTGTGCGTGTGTGTGTATGTGTGGGTGTGGGTGTTCATGCTGAGGGTAGTGAAGCTCTTTAGGGCCTGGCTATGCTAAGAGCCTTACAGCCCAGAGCCTAAGAAGAGAACTGACTTCCACAGAGAGACAACTCTTAGCCTCCACACACACACACACACACACACACACACACGCACGCACGCACAGACACACGCATACTCACACTCTCTCATTCGCGCCTTCCCTCTCCATTTTTCTGTCTCTCTCGTTTAACATCCCATCTTTGGGGGGCAGATAGCAGCAGTATGTTGTAGATCGCTCAGTACAGATCTGGCCTGAAGCGCAGCCACTTAACCCAGGCACACTCAATACCCGGAGTCATTTCAATACCCAATGTACACGCACACATACACATGCTGTCATTCACACAGTCTCACACACACAAGCGTCTGGCTTGTACAGTAGGCTGTTTAGCATACCAGAGGTGAGTCTATAAAAGCCCCTTTTCTCTAAGTAAATTCCATGTTCATGTCATGACTGCTGTGGCTGAAGGCCTCTGCTGAGAAACAAGCCGTTACGGAGAGAGAGGTCTTTATGTCTCGGGAGAGCGTCCTCTGAAGGTTTTCTCCCCCACTCAAGGTTTCCTCTCCTGCGTTCTCTGTCCTCATCATCCCTCGTTCTCTCCTATAACAGCCTGTAATTATTGTCTTAGCTGGCATCAGTCATGTATAATGGATGAGTCGTTTAAAAGCTAAGGTGCATAAAGTTAACCCTACTGGGAATCTCTGTCCCAACAAATCCATCTGCCTTCTGCCAAGCCCCTTCGCTTTCTGCTCTTTGCAGCTTCCTTATGCTTCTGTTCCTCCCCCACCGGCTCTTTTACTGCCTCTGCCCCTCCCTCACTCCCCCTTCTCCCTCTCATTCTGAATATTTGCCTTAGTCGATGTCTTTCTGAATGTTGTTTTTTTTTTTACATTTGGGGTGAGCAAATGAATCATTGCAGTTTGCTGTTGTTGCTCGCCTGCTCCTTTTCGCCTCCTCTCTCCATTCAGATGTTTTTTGTTGTTGTCGTCCCTCCCACCCTCCATCTCTGGGCTGAGAGAATAATTGGGTTGCTCTCTAATAGCCGGGGTAATGTTGACACTACATAAATCCTCACACAGAAATAGCGCCTCTATATCACCTGATCAGAACGCCTCCTTATGTCCTCCTCTCTCCCTGCTGCAGAAAGCACGTAATGTCTGCTGTGACATCACTCCTGCAGTCAATCGATAGGTCACATTTCTTATTACACCCTGTCACTCACACACACACCCACACACACACACACACACTCACACACAATTCTTTAGATGAGGTGCCTTCTTTCTTGTCTCTGTCCCTCTCTCTCTCTCTCTCTCTCTCTCTCTCTCTCTCTCTCTCTCTCTCTCTCTCTCTCTCATGTTTTGATGTTGTATTTCTCGGTTCAGCCAACCAGCGCTCTCGCACCCATTTTCCCTCCGCAATTCTCTCCTCCTCTATCTCCTTGCTCTCTGCTTTCCCCCACTCTGTAACCCCCCCAGCTTCCACCTCGTTCTCTATCTGAGCAGTCGGCCTGTCTGACAGAGAAGCAGGAGTCTGATGGAAGCTGCCAGAATCTGTTAGCTGACTGGCAGGCTATCTTTACACACACACACACACACACACACACACACAGAGGCACGTGCACACTCACACCCACACCCACACACACACACACACACACACACACAGGCACATAGGCTGAGATAGGAACAGAGAGGGGAGGGCAGTGTGTAGGCCGTTGGCCTCTGTTATTTAGTGAAAAACGGTTATCAAAAAGCTGTCACCGTAATCCAATCAAAACATCTGATAAAACGACTTCCAAAAGCACTTCCCTCCACGTTTATTAGTGTGTTCCTGTCAAATCTTTGAATATCAGTCTCACTAGCTGTCAATTACCTCAGTCTGCTGTGTGGTCCCCACACACAAACACACTTTAGATTGGATCAGGAGATGTTTCTGCACACCTCAGTCCATACTGTTATTCTCCAACTGCTCTCTCTCTCTCTCTCTCTCTCTCTCTCTCTCTCTCTCTCTCTCTAACACATCCCTCTTTCTCTTTTTGTGGATTGCCTACTGAGTCAATGTTTAGTTATCTTGTTGGTTCAGCTTAATTAAGTGGATAGATGTATGGTTTCTCTGAAGTTTTTTCATTGATCATGAAGCTTTGATAATATTTCCCGATTTATTTCAGCATCACACAGAAAAATCGTGACCCGTTCTTCTGTTCTACGTCTTTTCCTTTGACCGTTACAGAGGCGGTCATTGGAACACTGACTGCATGAGGATAGGACTCTTTCATTGGCACATCGTCTAAGATCTAAGTGGATTTTCATCATTGGTGTTGGTGGCCAAAGTTTCTGCAGTAAAATTTCCTAATGAAGATGGCAAAAATGTATTGGGGTTGATATCCATATGAGGGCTAGTCTTTACCTTATACTAATTTTACCTCAACATAGTGTGAAAAACACTATGTCCACAATAGCCCAAATGTAGGTACATTTTGATGGCAATCGTTCCCCAATGCGAAACCGAGACATTGTGTTGGTTGATGTTAATTGATCTCTAATTGATCAATGGGCTTTTGTGTTCAGATGTGTTAATGGTGTACAGTACAAACGGCTTGTGTTCCTTTTTCGTTTGTCATGCACCCGTACACATGGCTGCGCAGTCATAGAGATGCACAGACAAGGCACACACAAACACACGCACTGTCTCTGGGCAGAGATGAAGAGGAATGTCTTTCAACCTTCCGCTCCCCTCCAGCTCTGCTTTTTCTCTACCAGTCTGTTTAGATCCTTCCTCCCTGTCTCTATCCAATCCTCCACCTTGGGTGGATGAGAGGAATGCGTGGGTGATCGCCATGGGGATTGTGTGTGTGTGATGGAGTGGCACTCTCAGCGATGGCATCTGGCGTTTCCCCGACCAGAGGAATCTTAACAGGGACCGACCGGGTTGAGACAGTGTCTCGATGGCTCCCTGACAAAGACCCCGACCGGTTTCCTTCTAAGGTGGGCCAGCGTTTGGGAAACAAGGAAGACGGGTGGAGGACGGAGGGGTTGCAGTGGGGGGGGGGAATGACAGAAAGATAAAGCCTCTGCCTGCTCCATATCGACACTCTATCCTCTCTAATCCATACGTGCCTCCTCTCTCCAACCGCGCTGACCTATCCAACAGCATTAGCAGGGAATCGCTAGATTGGACTGCGTTCCGCCGTTCCCATAGTGATGAAAGGCTAACACCGCGTGTGGACGTTGCGACTCGTGTTTCGTCCCTGGCGCTGTGAAACGTCGTGCTCTCAGGCATGTCCGTCTCTCTAGCCAGGTGTGGGGCGAGCGCGGAGCCGCAGTTGGTCTTTAATCTGTCGGAAGGGCAGACGGAGGCCCTCGTCCACACAACCTGCCTCCTCGCATACAAACCGGCGCGCGTGCACGCCACGGGCTTCAAACCCAGCATTGCATTTGCATTTACCCGGGCCCCATAGCTTGGCCGCGTGTCTGTGTCTCTCGGCGTGTCACGTGAAGCCAGGCTAAAAGCCCGCGATTGGCTGTGACTCTGCTGAGAAACGGAGAGCTCGATCCAGTCACACAGCGGGACGATGCAGAGACACCGTCACCAATGTAACGGTCGCATACTGTCTGGAGCACCGGGCTGCCTTTCCAATGCGCCCTGTTCAGACCAATGTTATGGGATGCACATATAATCTCCAAGTGGCAAATCCCTGACAGATTGTTTTCAATGAAGTGAGAGTGTAACACACACACACGCACGTGTGTGCAAACATAAACACGCGCAGACACACACAAAGCCACACACGCGGAATTACACACGCGCACGCGTACCCTCGCACTAAATCTTCCCAGTGTCTGCGAGGCTAAATAGTTGATGGATGGTGTGAGCTCAGACCAAATGGTCTGTTGATGTCTCTAAAGGTTTGTAATTGCTGCAGAGAAAGGATGCTCAGTAGCCTGGAATATTGGCCTTAATGGGATTATACTGGGGGAGAGAGAGGGACGGACGGACGGACAGAGGGAGGGTGGGAGGGAGTGAAGCAGGGGGAGGGAGGGAATAAGTAATCCTTTTCTCCGTTTTATCCTGATTCAGGAGGATCCTGTACATCAAATTCAAACAGATGTAGTATATTTTGTGACGACCTATTTACAGCGGTTGGGTCATCGTCCTCTTTCAGATCCAGTCTGATACTCCAGAGGCCAAGCGATGCAGATGTAGAAGCACATTGAACAGGAAAAATAACCCGGAATGGCAGAAACCTATAAAGAAACCTAAAGCGGAACCAGGCTTTCTATTCTGGCTGTGCCGGTATAAGGTTATAGAGGTAATGACCTTATGACCCTGTGTGTCTTCCAAACTGTTACTGAAGAGGAGGGAGACCAGATGTCTCCAGAGATTGATCTTGGAGGTCCGCCATATCCCAGAATCCTCAGGGGTTTGGGCTTAAAAGAAATTGGACCAGAAATAGCGTTGGGTTGAGTTAGGTTCTGTGTGTGTGTGTGTGTGTGTGCACGCCTGACTGGCTCTGGTCCTCAATTTGTTTGTCCCAGGCCCAGATGGAAGCAGCAATCAGTATCTCCAGCACCCCACCACCACCCAACTGTCCCAGTCAGCTAATTGAAATATAATGAAGAGGGACAGACTGGGTATGAAAGGAGTGGGAGGAGCACTCAGACTGGCAGAGGAGAGAGGGAGGCACATATAAACTGGGAGGGAAGAGGGGGGGGTGGAGGAGAAGTGAAAGGGAGTGGAGGGGAGGAGAGGAGGAGAGGATAGCTGGAAAGATGGAGAAAAGAGATGGAGAAGTGGGGAAGGAGAGGAGCGGAGGAGTGGAGCGGAGGAGAGGGGGAGAGGAGGAGAGGAGGGCTGGGAAAAAGTGCAGAAGAGATGGGAAAGAGGAGTGGAGGAAAAGAGAGGAGAGGAAAAGAGAATGAATGTAGGGGAAGAGAGAAGACAAGGAGGGGAAGCAGGAGTTGTGTAAAAGAGAAGAGGACAGGAAAAGGAGGATCAGTGGAGGAGAAGATAGAAGGAGGGAAAGACAAAAGGAGAAGGAAGGGAGGGACAAGGTGGAGTGAATTGAAAGAGAGAAGGTTAGGAGTGGAGCGGAAGTGACAAGGGTAGGAGAAAGACTGGAGAGGATGTGAAAAGAAAGAAGGAGGAGTAGAGCAAAATAGAGGAGAGAAGGGAGGAATGGAAGAAAAGAGAGATGGAGAAGGAAAGAGGTGGTGTGCAGTGGAAGTCAGAATGAGAAGATGGGGCGGAGAAATGGAGGTGGAGAGGAGAGGAATAGAGGGAAAGGCAGAAGGAAAGGACGGGAGGAGGAGGAGTAGAGGGTAAGAGAAGAAAGAAGGAGTGAAAGGGGACGAGAGGAGAGGAGGAAGAAAAACAGATGGCAGACTGAGTTTGGGAGGGAAAAAGAGGAGATGCAGTGGGAGGGAGGGATGTTTGGGCAACACGTTTTTCACTAAATGACAATTCTACATCTAGTTTCCAGCCAACTGGTCTTGTTCCCAGAATGTGTCATGATAGTTCTCTGATCCAGAGTCTGACTGGTACTGTGGAGAATAACTAGAGAGGAATGAAGTTCAGTTCAATGTCACCCAGTCTCTATCTCTCACCTGTAATCCTTTCCTGTGGCTGAGTGTGTATGTGTGGATGTGTGTGTGTGTGTGTGTGTTTGTGTAGAAGTTGGAAGTAGAAGTTTTATTTTCACGGCAGGGGGTGGTGGGTTTAGATGACTTTGAGGTCTACAGAGAAGAAACGAAGTTCTGTAAATACACACAAACATTCAGACACATACACAAATTCAGACACATATTCAGACACATATATACATATTTTGCCCCATACACGCACAAACATTTAGACACATGCACACACACACACACACAGAGTTAGACACACACACCTTGTCATGATTTGGAAGTTTTATTCAAACAAATACTTGGAGACAGAAATTCATATGATTGATTGAATCAACAGAGATTTTAGATAGAACATTGTTATGATAGAGGTTAAGGTATGTTAATGGTTAGGTTGTGGTGGGGACAATCACTTTATTCATTAAAAACTGTCCGCTAGGGATTATTGAGATTAGGTTTCCATTTTGGCCAGGTTGGATACGGACTTTGACTCCAAAGATTGTGAGGTTGAATCTATGTAAATCCAATGTTTTATGTTCAATATTATTTTTGTGTTTTTCCCTTACCCCAAACTTTAACCTTAACCATTCAGTATGAATAGTTAAGACAAAATAGTTAAGACACAAGACATGAATGGTTAAGACATAAACAAAAAGTCACATACACTAAAATATAAATTTCTACACAGTAATATACACTGACACAAGCACACACATCTGGCCTTGTCTCGTGTGGAATCTAACAAGAGCAGGAGTTTGCACCAGATGATCATCTAAATTAGATGTTTCTGGGGAAACATTTACAACGTGAAAAGTGGCCACTTATTCTTCACCCATAGATAGTTTCTCTCCCCAGGAAAATGCTGGACATTGATGTGACACTGTGAGGTCCTGTGTGTGTGTGTGTGTGTGTGTGTGTGTGAGTGTGTGTGTGTGTGTGTGTGTGTGTGTGAAACTTTCAGACTCCCACAGTGCCCACTCAGACTCAGAGAGCAGCTTGAGATATGTAGAGGACAAAAACGACATGCTAGAGAGGAAGAGAGGGAAAAAGAAAAGAACCGACAAAGAGATTGGGAGAGAGAAAGAGGCAAGGAACGTGGGTGACGGAAAGAGAGTGAGGGAGAGATAGGGAGGGTATCTATGGCACTGCGTACCAACAGAGTTGATTCACGCTGTTAAATGTTTGGGAAAGGAATAAGCATTACAGACAGACAGACACACACACACGCACACACACACACACACCCACACACACACATATACACATAGCCGTCCTCTGAGGTTCTGACGTTTTTGAACTCTTGCTGGTGTCTGACGAAAAAGTAACACATCCGCACCCCCACACATAATCCTGCTGGCAATGGGATAATAACACACACAGACCAACTCCCCTACGCAGATACTCTAAATAACAGCATCCAGGCCAAAATGCCTGCCCCCCCGACGTAGATAATCATTGCCAATAATCATCCATGTTTAGGCTAGGCTAAGGGGTCCAATCAGCAATGCAGTTAGCCTCGCGTGTGTCTGCGTGTGACCTGGAAATGTAGCTAATCGTCATGGTGACAAAGCTAGCTGTCATTGACCCCTGGAAGGTCGATTGGACTCACTAACAAATACACACACACACACACACACACACACACACATAGCTGACTCTTACATTCTTCAGTTACCCGAGGGTATATGTGTTGGTGGGTTTTGACCAAAGTCATCCGGCGTTTCTCCTTATCTGTGTGGAGATGGATGATGTCTGGGGCATGGGATGGCATGATACCGCTATTGATTACTCATGACTTGACTGCTAATTCCACTGTGTGTGTATGTGTGTGTGTGTGTGTGTGTGTGTGTGTGTGTGTGTGTGTGTGTGTGTGTGTGTGTGTGTGCGCGTGTCATCTTCTGAAAATCCCACTGAGTCACAAGGAAGAGAGACATTGAGACAGAGAGAGCGATAGATAAAGATTGAGACAGAGAAAGAGAGATTGAGACAGAGAGACCACCGTTACCGACCCAAAATGAATGAAAACCTTGATTATCTACAGAGCCGATAAGCCTCTCCTTACTATGGAAATATGCCACCATAAGCAGAACCGGCTCTGAGATAGAACACAACCTATGTGCACACTGTCCACAGAATATGGTGGATACCGAGCTATCCCTACATTGCACAAACATATTGTATAAGAACGTGCTCATGTTATACACTGTAAATTGGAATGAAAATGTAATTGGCAGAGACAGAGAAGAGAGACATGGAGAGAAATATTTACATCTACATCATCACAAAGAATATAAAATAGACCAATTAGGATCTGGCTTGAAACCCACTAGTCAATCAGAAAACCCCTTGGCGTTATAGAAAATCTTTCAGAACACAAACTGAAATGAATCAACCAGAAAACTGCACAAATGCAAAGGCTGCCTCATCGTAAATAGATCACAGCAGCTGAATATCACATATCCCGCAAAACATACATACCCAACAAAACATTGGAAAACATCAAATATGTATAAAGCCACATATTGTTTCAGGCAAAATACTGTGATGTATGAACACAGTCACAGATTTGTGACGTGTTTCCGCAATGCAAGGACAACCAGAGCGGGAAAAATACCGGGTCAAAAATGTCACGTGTCATTCAAAGTTTATTTGTTACATGGCAAATTAACATATTTTTATATTTGTCATTTAGAAACTTTTGTGTATACTTCTCATTTCTGAGAGGCCTTTGTTATTTTTCCACTTACATTTTATTTTATCTTTTTTATTTTCTACAGGCTATTGGCAAAGTAAACAATTTTTTCCCATGCCAATAAAGCCCTTTGGATTGAAATTTAATTGAGAGAGAGACAGAAAGTGGGAGACATGGAAAGCAGAGAGACAGAAAGAAACGGATGGATGCCAGTCATAAGCAAAGTAATGTAACAAAGCATAATGACATGTCTCTTCTTCTATGAAGGATTTTTACATTAAAAATGCAAATTAAAAAGTGTCCCCACTACCCTCATCACCATGTCCAAAACAATTTTCTGCTTGACTCCCTTGAGGGTGTGTGTGTGTGTGTGTGTGTGTGTGTGTGTGTGTGTGTGTGTGTGTGTGCGTGTGTGCGTGCGTGCGTGCTGGACTGGTCTGGTCCCTAACTGATTTTGATTGCTTTAGGAGAACTCTTTCTCTGTATCTCCCTCTGAAACTCAATGGTTGACTCAGAAGATTGTCTGTGTATGAGGGAAAGTCTTGCTATCCAGTGAAGCTGCCATAGGACAGACTATTTGCACAGTTCACACAAAATAAGGTGGAAACAGGGCTTCACTGCTGATAGGCAGACAGCTAGCTCCAGTTGTGGTGAGACGGATACAGACCACAGACCCAAATCCAGCCCCTATCCAATATGCACTTGGGTTGAGTACCCTCCATGGCCACGTGGTGCTGACAACATTTGGAGGGTGGCTCAGGCTTTACAGTTTTTCTCGCTTGCCTACAAGCATCGAACAATATGGAAGTCACAGGAACAAAACTCTCCACACAGTCAAAACGGAAGTGGAAGAGTGAAAAACCATGAATCATTTTCATTCCTTTCAGACAAAAAGCAGTCAATGAACACATTCCCCAAAATCCTTGAACTCTTTTCTCATTCATGCTCCACCACTTACAAAACAATATATTCACAGCACGTGTTTTTTCAAATGTTTACTATTCTCAAAACTGTTAAAAACACATTCAAAACCAAATGAAAAACACATTCAAAACAGAATGTGCATTTCTGCAGTTACCAGATTGAAATACAAAGAAAATGTTTGATGTTTGTTAGAAAATGTTAATTATGTTAGCATATTTAGTCAATCCAAACACAGTTGATTGCAGTTTCAACTGAAAACCGAGTGCAGTACACTGTACACTTTGAGAGAAACGGCGACGAATGTGTGAAAGAACTCCGGTATCAATCTATCCAGGTAAGATATCTGTTCAAGAACGAAACACGGTATATACACATCTACGGATAAAGTACAGTAAAACTATGGATTTACTGTTTCTTTAGAGAGTAATGGTGATGGAAGCCAGTCAAACTGCACATTAATTTGTCTGTGTGGATGAAACTGGATTCAACCTGGCAAAAATCAAAGGAAGAAATGTGATTGGTTTGAGCGCCACTGTGGATGTCCCAGGCCAGAGAGGAGCTAACATCACAATGTGTGCAGCACTGTCCGTTGATGGTTTCCCCCTACAATACAGAGAGACTAGTGATTATATTATACTTGTTGATGTTTGTTTGTTTTTGTTGCAGCCCTGGGATTTGGGTAAATTTGTTTTTTTGTTTGAACTTATTCTTTTGCAAAAGTGAAATTTACTATATGCATAGATGTAGGAAAAATAAAGGATATTCCTTCAAATTGCTGCATTTGTGAGGTGTTCCATTCTTGTTCCATATTCTTTAGAACAGTCATTAAAGTGAGGTGTTTTTCTTATTCTATGAACAAATATTGACATATGTGAAAATATTTTAGAAAAATATTTATGCAATGCTCCCTGTTGTTAGTGTTTTTTAGGTCAGCTTGCTATGAGTGATAATGTGTGTTTCTGAGTGAGGATTGTTGTCAGTGTTTTGGTTGAACAAGCTTGTTTTGAGAAATGTGTTTTGGTGGTTGAGATTAACCGTTTTGCAACGATGCATGTTGGTAATGCACACTGTGTGAAGAGTTTTGTTATTGTAATTTTGGTATTGACCGATGCTTGAAAGCAATCGAGAAAAACTGTAATAAACGCAACAACTTAGGGACATACTCGTGACTTGAATGATGCAATTCATAGCTCACTTTTAATATATAAGTCAAGCATGAAATTCTAATTTGCAAATCCCTCTTATCGTTTAAGAAATAAACCTACTTGACAGTTTAATTTGGGAGGCATTTCGTTTAGTTTATGTGTCAAGTCCCGAATTCACCCGCAATCTAATACACATTTCAAATAATCAGACATCCATTCTTTTGTAGGGAATAATGCAAGCTAAAAAAGAACACAGTGCTTCATGGGTTTCCTCGTTGCTAGTGGAGATTGTATCGTTGCACACTCTCTGGAAGGGGCCACTGGAGGGTCTAATATGCCCCTATACCCTTGATTATTTTCAGTTCTTCCGCTTGGACATTTGTGCATATCAGTGAAATGGACAATTGGAGGGCCAAGGGTGGAGTGGAGTGAGGAGTGGTTCATTTAGGATTTAGCAAGAGTTCAAGGGAGGTGTGGTGAGATCTAAGATGTGGCACCTTTCCAGTGTGTGACCATCTGCCTTGTGCTAGTCATGTGATAAGACTGTTTGAGTGTCTGCGTGTGTGTGTGTGTGCATGTGGGTGTGTGAGCGCGAGTGTGTGTGTCTGTCTCTGTGTGTCTGCTAGTGTGCGTGTGTGTGTGTGTGTGTGTGTGTGTGTGTGTGTGTGTGTGTGTGCGTGCGCATTTGGACGTGCGTGAGTGTGTGGGTGTGCGAGTGCGTGTACGTGTTTGTAGGTGTGTGAGCGCGTGTGGGTGTGCATGTGTTTGTGTGTAGCTGTGTGAGTGTGTGGGGGTGTGTGTGTTTGTGTGTGAGTGCGTCTGCCATACGGCTGATCACGATGCTTGGTATTGCATTATACTCTCACACACATGACACACGCACACAAACACCTGTCTCAGTGAGTCAGAAATTCAGTTATCCAGTAGAGTTTATAGACCTCCTGCCTCACAAATGAATAGACTTAGAACTGCCTCCTCTTCAGCATGGTTAGTCACACACACTCCTACAGACCGGAGGGCTTTGGTCGATGTTTGCCTATTTGTATGATTGTACAAAATACTGCGTGTTTGTGTGTGTGTGTGTGTGTGTGTGTGTGTGTGTGTTATTTTTTTCCAGCCAATGTACTGCTGTAAACTCATAACAGTTTTTGCTTCTCAGTTACTCTCCCAGCTGAGTCTTAGGCTGGGAGAGTGAGTGAGAACTAGGGTGAGTGAGAATTAGGGAGAGAGAGGGAGAATGAGGAAGAACAAGTGAGACTGAGGGAGAGCATTTGAGAATGAGAGAGAGCAAGGGACAATGACAGTGAGGGAGAATGAGGGCGAACAAGTACGACAGAGGGAGTGCATTTGAGAATGAGGGAGAGCGAGAGAGAATGAGAGCGAGGGAGAATGAGGGATAACAAGTGTGACTGAGGGAGAGCAAGTGAGACTGAGGGAGAGCAAGTGAGACTGAGGGAGAGCAAGTGAGACTAAGGGAAAGTAAGAATGAGGGAGAGCGAGTGAGACTGAGGGAATGCAATTGAGACTGAGGGACAGCGAATGAGACAGAGCAAATAAAATGGAGGGAGATGCAGTGAGACTGGGGGAAAGCCAGTGAGAATGTGAGAGACCAAGTGAGACAGAGTGAGTGTGACTCAGGGAATGAAAGTGAGACAGGGCGAGTGAGTGTCACTAAGGGAATGAAAGTGAGACAGAGCGAGTGAGTGTGACTAAGGGACTGAAAGTGAGACAGAGCGAGTGAGTGTGACTGGGGGAATGAAAGTGAGACAGAGAGTGAGTGTGACTAAGGGAATGAAAGTGAGACAGAGCGAGTGAGTGTGACTGAGGGAATGAAAGTGAGACAGAGAGAGTGTGTTTTTTCAGAGAGTGTGCAAGTGAGACGTTCTCATGTGTTTTTAAGTAGTGTGTTGTTGTGACATTGATGCCATCAGAGTCCCTGATAACCTTGGGCTGTTCTCCTCTACAACACTCTGAATGACATGTCACAGCATTTAGCCAAAGATAGTATGGAATAAAAAGATATACTCAAACTAGGCAGCAAAGAATATCAGATAACTAATGTTGCTTTTTATATTTGAGCTGTTGATTAAGTTGTACTTCAGTTTTTGCCCTCTTACTCAACATTTTCATCATCATTGTATTTATTGATATACAGGAGTTTACAGCAGATATACTTACATTGGAGAGGTTTGTCCTGGTAGATGAAACTATACACCCTTCAAACTCAACTCTGAACCTCAAAGCCTGCTCCACTCCATCTCTTCATTGCATCCCTCTAATCAGGGACTTATTTAGTCTTGGGACACCAGATGGGTGACATTAATGAAGTGTTAGAACAGGAAACTAGCAGGCTATTGACTGTGTAGGGTAAGAGTTAAACACCCCTGGTATACACGACATAAAAACGAGCCACTAGGTAAAGTGCTGAAAGTCATTACATTGAAATTGACTGGTGGTTTGCTAGGGCACTGCAGACAGGAATGTTGGAGATGAAAACAATAGTTATTTGAATGTTATTCAAGGTTGAGGGGTTCTTCCTGTCCTCTCACACTTCACTTGTAGCTAATTGTTTTTACTTTATCTCCTCTGGACAAACATTAAAATTACGATGTGATACTGCATGATATTGTCCTATCTATACAGCTTCAGTAGTTCCGAGCCCTAGTTATGCATACACACACACACATTAATAGAGATGGATGCATCTCTATGAAGGTTGTTTGTTCTCTGTCCTGTGTCATTGCAATCAGTGTGTTGCCTGAGAGTAAATACAGCTGAGACAAATTGTGTCTGTGTGGGTTTCCGGCTGTTCGCCTCGTGCATATGTATATGTGTGTGTGTGTGTGTGTGTGTGCATCTGAGAGCATTTGTGTGTCTGTGTGTGTGTGTGTGTGTGTGTTTGAAAGAACAACCAGTTTGTTAGTGAATTAGCATTAATTAGGGAACTTTCAGCTCTCTGCTTCCTCCAGCTGGTATCTCTATGAGAGAATGGAGAGGAGGTTGAGAAGAGGAAGAGGAGGACAGGAGAGAGAGAAATGGGTGTAGGAAGAGCGAAGAATGAAACGTGCGCGGGGTGCATTGGTTTTGCATCATCAGAATGCCTGCAGAATGCTGTTTACCCAGCTGTGTGTGTGAACGTACAGTACAAGGAATTACACTGAAATAATGGGGAGAATGAAGAGGATAAAAACTGTCTCTGACAAGAGAGACAGAATGATGGATACGGGACAAGAGAGGGGAAGTAGAGAAGAATGAGGAAATGGAGGAGGTCGGAGGTTGCAAGAAACATCGCCACATGACAGAGGAGACGGAGGGAACCGTAGCACTGAAGAAAGAAATAACATCGAACGGGGGGGATAAGATACTGATGGATTGAAGAAAGAGTGAAAGTAGAAAGACCCAGGGCGAAGAAATCAAGTCGAGATTGTGGGAGGGAAGATTGAGGGGAGCGCACAGGGAAGAAAATGAAGGATTGGAGGAGAGAAAGAGAAAATAAAGGGATGAGGGGAGTAGGGAAGGAACGGTGGCATGAGGGAGGGAGGAACGTAAGCATCATAAGTAGATCCTAATGAAGGTTGAGTAGTCCCACTGGAGAAACTCATTAGACCCTCAGGGAATGGTAATTAACACACCCACACAAACACACACAACACACACACCCACATACTGAGTGTAGTGAGAATTGAAGTTGGGTTGGGTCGGGTCTGCCGAAGAACAGCTTTCACAGCAGAGTACACGGGGAGTGTGGATTGTTACGTAACTAGGAAATGATAAACTGCTGAGACACGATAAAGAGATCGAGGAGGAGGGGGTGGAGAGAAGGGGACAAACAGAGTGTGGGAGAGGGGGAGAGGGTGATTAAGTGTAATGTAAGAGAGAAGACAGTGTCAAGGAAAAGGACATGAGAAGGAAAGTTTGCCTCTCATTTCCTCATGTTATTTCTAATGATTTGCACAGATGAAAGCCTCTAACCTCTGAGAAAAATAATGGTACAGAGAGATTAAGCAAGCGAAAGACAGAGAGGGGAGAGAGAAGAGAACGTTTCGTTTTTTAATCTTTTTTATTTTCCACTTGCTTTGGCAATGTAAACAAATGTTTCACATGCCAATGAAGCCTTTTAAATTGAGAATGTAAATATAATTGAGAGATAGAGAGACAAATACATAAATAAAAGATAGCATGGTGAGAGCAAAGAGAGACACAGAGAGAAAAGATACGGAGTTAGTGTCCCTTTGGTTGATGCTTGGCAATGTGGGTGGACTGACTTCCTGCCTGTTGGGCCCTGTCAGGGGCCTCCCGCCACTGGATCCCCTAAATACCTGTTAATATAATGAATGAGCTCTCTAAATATCCCTTGTCTCCTGCTCCATTTAAACTAAGGAAAACATGTGGTATTGGATCACAAGTGGATTGCATTTATTAATTAATACAATTTGTACTCTTTGAATGTTCACCCGGCACAGCCAGAAGAGGACTGGCCACCCCTCACAGCCTGGTTCCTCTCTAAGTTTCTGCCTCTTTTAGGGAGTTTTTAACCTAGAGGGACTGTGCCAGATGTCGCTGTATGTTATGCTCTTTCTCAGAGGGACTGTTTTAGATAGTTCAGTGATGTATGTTCTAACCTAGAGGAAATGTTCCAGATTGTTGTGAATGGTATGCTCTGATAGAGGGACTGTTCAAGATTTTTCTAGAGACTGTTGTTAGACTTCAGGTAGATGGAGACCTCAAGTCAAGGCTGAGTGTCAGGTGTTCTAAATTGCACCCTAATCCCTTCAGAGAGCTCTAGTCAGGTTGTCCATTGTTCAAGCTCCAACAATGTATTTCTTGTGAAGCTGTAAAAATAGATGCTGCAGCGCCATTCAGTGATGTCAAGGACACTCACTTTATTACAAAGGGTGAAGGATACCATCTGTTACTGGTGTCTGTCTGTGTGTGTGTGTGTGTGTGTGTGTGTGTGTGTGTGTGTGTGTGTGTGTGTGTGTGAGAGAGTACCGCTGAGCACACGTGTTACCAGTCAGAATGTGCCAGTTCCCAGTCAGAATCAGACGTCTATCCGTGTGCTTGCTGCTTCCTTGGCCTCCCAATCGTGCTGCCTGCTCGGGCATTCAATTGCTGTGCTTCTTTTATTCTCATCAGTGGTGTGTGCTTTTCCCAGAATCCCAACACGTGAGCCCTTATCCATTTCAAATGAATATGCAACTTAGCTCCCAAGTCAATTGTGTTGTAGCCCTTTCCCAAACCCTAACTGGTAACCACTCCGAAGGTAATGCCTCAGCGAAACCAGCTAAAAAACAGTGGCATGTAACCTCTGTTAACGCAGAGACTAAAGTCTTGTGTCATTGATCAGATGCTCGAGTTAGATTCTGGGTCCATATGTGATAAGATCGGAATAGAGACCAAGACCTTCATCCTCTCATTGAAGTGAGACTGTGAGATCGTCTTGTTGTTACAATGGACATACACACTGTAAACACACACGAACACTCTGATTACACACACTAACACACCCAGTCCAGGCAGAGTGTCAGGCAGGTCCTGTTGAGGTCTTATCAGATGTGGTTAATCATTAGGGGTTTTAGTTACCACTAGTTTAATGATGCTCATTAATATGTGTTAATATACCCCGGGTCATAATGTAATTAAAAATCTAATTCTGCACGGAGAGACAGAGAGCAGTTTAAAGTGCCAAAGACAGAGTGACAGGCTTTGTGTCCCAAATGGCACCCTGTTTTGTGAACTTCTTTTGAGTACTCACTTGCTCATTGGGGATTTAAGCTAAGTATGAAGCACTTTTTCAAAACAAATACACTTATATACTGTATATTTTTTAGGAATTAATGTAATTGTTAGATCAATAGTTCGATCCACAGATAGATGCCAGGGAAATCACGTTTTGATCAATGCAGGAGCCCAGAGAAACATTGCAATGCTATCTCTTTGGTTTCCCTTTGGTTCCTCACTTTGAATTGATGAGTAGGTGAAAAGCAGAAGCAAAGGAGGGGATGGGATTGGAGCAGGGGGAAGTGACCTTGCAGTGGTCCTGGAACATTCTGACAAACGGTTATGTAGTGATTTTGCCCTAGAAAAGGGTGAGCATGAATTTACTCCCAGATTCCGATTGGTCTCCCCATTCTCCTGGCGCTGAATGGTTTGGTCTAGCATGAGGTGTTTCAAATCGGTGACGTCCTTCCGTTTAAGGTGAAATTTACAATGGCTCAGAGCGATACAGCCTCGCAAATTGCCTGCTCACTCATGTTTTCTTTACAATTGGTACTTTATATATATATACATCTCCAGAGTGTTAGTTCAAATTTAGCGCAAAAATGAAAGATACCTAAAAGACAAGCTCCCTACAGAGCCAGGGACAGAGTAACTTGTCAGTAGCACCTTTTTGAAGTGTTTAATGTGCCCTAAACAATTTTAAGAAATAATAATTTCCCTCATCCAAAATTATAAAACATCTAAAAAGTTCTGGTAGGATGAGGATAACCAGGTAGGGGTGGCTGTTGGAACAACTCGGTTGTAGGTGGAGTGCAACAAGACAAGGTCACCCTGCCCAACATCTTCCCCGTCCACCTTGGACGGCATTGAACAAATTGGCACTGCCCTCAGCAGGATACTGTGACAATGGGGCAATGCTGGATGTGCCACAAACAGGATTTTCTGCGATGAGGCAAAAGTAGAGAGAGGTAGTTCTTCAGACCACCAGGCCCCTTGGAGTCCCTCAGACCCGTTTTAACCAGGCACCCCTGTTTACAGACATTCGGCAGCTTAGGGGATTTTTCTGTGGGGAAAGTATGGGGCCTGAATAATACTGGCTTCCTTCTCGTAACATAGAAGCACATTTTTATCCACTTTAAAAATCCAATTAGACACAACTTATTAGACTCTAACCCTAGCAGCTAGACCATAATGAAACGTATTGGAAACAGAAGAGGCCATGCCTCTCAGCCTGGTGTTGTCATTCCTCTTCTCTATTTTCCATTCCACACTTAGTGTTGTTCTTCAGCATATTCTTGTTATTTTTTGTCTCCCTCGTTTCATCTCCTGTGGTGAGAGATTGTCATAGCAACCACTGATTACTGGCTTGGTACTGTGGACCCAGCAGGGTTAAATATGGGTATGGAGGCACCTGTGTGTGTGTGTGTGTGTGTGTGTGTGTGTGTGCGCGCGTGCGTGCGTGCGCACGCTTTCTTTCAGAAAGAGTATGAGCATTAAGAGAGGAGAGAAAACGAGGATGGTGATTACTTTTTAATGTGCTGGTTAAAAGCTTTTCTCTGTCAAACAAACATGCACATAAACACACGCTCGCGCGCACGCAAACACGCACACATTCCCAACACCACGAACACAACGCAAACACACAGACTTGTGTAGAGAAGGTTACCGCATCGCTAGGCCTGAGTGAGTCGGCCCGTGGACGCCGGTGCCGCGTGATTCATGGTCTCTATGCTGTGAAAAGGAACAGCACAGTGGGAGTGTCCCAAATGGCGTCGGGTTTTTACCAAAGGGACCTGTTCAGAACTTGCGCACTATGTAGTGCAGAGGCTTTCATTTGTGACGTAGCCTAGCCGCGTCTCTCTGCTGAGACCAACAACTGTTGTGTTAGCGAACGGTTTCCTCAGCATCTCGCGCGGGTCATGGCAGGAATGCCTCGGTGAGTCAGGCCTACGTTCAGGTCGCAGTCCGGAAGACAAGCTGGATCGAGAAGCGGAGACCTTCATTCAGAGTAAACGCCGCACTTGTCGGCCTTTACGTTTCCTCTGTCCCGTTCAGGGGTTAAATATTCCCTCAGGGAATAACAACGGTGATGCTCCGGCGCTTCGTCCACTTAGAAAAAGTTCTGGAAATTGTTTTTGTAATGTGTTTATTGAGGATTTTCTAATAGGATTATTACGGTATATGTCAATTATAAATGTCTCTGACACGTTCCGCCGGATCTGTATATAATGGCTGTGCACCTTGATACTGCTACAACAATTCACACCTGATTGTCACAGAGGCTGAGTGCGTCCAAGAATACACACAAACACACACAGACACACACACACACACAGTATCCATTTGCATTAGAGAGCCTATTTATTGTGATTCTTTTCAATGAGATGCAGCGTGTGGAATCCATAACAAAACAGTCTGTCACACACACACACACACACACACACACAAAGAGAATATCATCAATCCTATACAACTGAAGCTACATGGATGTCATTTAAATGGTAATAGAGTTTCTGGAGCAGACAGGAGTCAGGCCTGGTCACTACTGACAATTAGACTGCTAGAGTGGGAGGGAATCCTAACCCAGGAATACTCAGACACAGGCTCACAGCCACCAACAATCCTGCCAAAGAGATGCGGCGTGCTTGTTAGAGTCTGTTTTCTAAAGGGGTGAGTTTGACTGGATCTAGAGGGATGAGTGTGACTGGGTCTAGAAGGACGAGTGTGACTGGGTCAAGAGGGATGAGTGTGACTGGGTCAAGAAGGACGAGTGTGACTGGGTCAAGAGGGATGAGTGTGACTGGGTCAAGAAGGACGAGTGTGACTGGGTCAAGAGGGACAAGCAAGACTGGCTATTGAGGGACGTGCAAAAACGTCTCTTTAAGAAAATGAATGGAGACGAATGAGAGAGGGGGATAAGATGAGAGAGAAGGGAGGAGGGAGAGCGGAGCAAAGGAGGGAGAAGAGCGGGAGTGGACGGGGGTTGGAGTATGGAATGGTGACATTAGACCTCTAACAGTGATTTAGTGATCAGATTTTACATTTCCTGTTTAGGGTCCTTTATTTTGACCATTTGTTAAAAAAGATGAAAGCCTTCAGAACCTATCCATCGAAGAACCGGATGTTTGACGCGATCAGAATGTCTGCTTTATCTCTACGCCAATTGAAGGATGTTAGTAGGGGACTGGTCTGTGCTGGGTGGATTGAAGGACTAGATAAAGTATTGTACAACTTGTAATGGAGCCATTATTAATTCAATTTCCCAAAACTGGCCATTGAGAATGTATTCAGGCTAAATGCAGCGTTTCTGTTCAGGGGTCTTTAGGGTCTTCCTGTTAAATTGAGCCTTGGTTTTGGATCAATGTTACACGTCTGGAATGGCACTGAAAGTCCTCAGGATCCAAATGTTTTATTGACTTTAGACTAGAAGCAATAACAGCGCTGTTCTGTCTTTCATTTCAAATTCCAGATCCTTAGTGTTTGGGATGTTTCATGCGTTCTCGTTCACCCCTTGGCAACAGAGCGATAGAGTGATACAGAAAGGATGAAAGAGAAGAGGAGGACAGAGAGGGAGAAAGTCAGAGAGCTGAAGGCCGGATGAGGAAGTTGCTCCTCAAACATCAAAGAACAACAGAGGAGAACAGTGTTGATGCCCATTAAGCTGCATGGGAACTCCGAACTTGGTTAATTAGAACGCTTCCATGGCTATTCCTGTCCGTTTTATCTCTCTCTCCCTCCCACTATTCATATCATTTCCTCTCACTGCTGTGGCCGGGTCAATAAGGAAGAGCGGAGGATGAAGAGGAGGCGTGGAGGGAGAAGCATTGGTTTTTTGAGTCTGTCAGACCCCAAGTAGAGAAGATAGAAGGAGGTAAGAGACAGAAGGTGTGCAAGGAGGAGGAGGTGAGAATGCACTCTGTTCATGAAAGATAAAGGGAGGAGAGACCCTATGGAGTCAGCTGCTGTCATCTCTAAATGAGCCTCAGATCTCTGTCAGCTCCCCACATAAAGTGACTGACAGCTCCCATCAGCCCAACATCTGTGCTGACAGCAGCCATGATAATGAGACTCCGTGTGCCAGTGGGAGTGTGTATGGGTGTGTGTGTGTGTGTGTGTGTGTGTGTATGGGTGTGTGTGTGTGCGTGTGTGTGTGTGTATGGGCGTGTGTGTGCTCACCACAGCCAGTTAGGAATTAAGAAACCACAATGACTGATACAGGAATACTGTCCCTTAGAGTGAATGTGTAGCATTTTATTTGTAAAAGTGTTATGTGGGTGTGTGTGTGTGTGTGTGTGAATTGGTACTCCAGGTGTGCTGTTGAGCAGCGTGTTTCAGAGAGGAGCGAAGGAGGGATAGAGAGATGAAGGGATGATGAATGGCTCTCGTTAGAGGGGTAATTTGTCTCTCTCCTTCTGACTTGGCTCCAGCTGTCGTTCTATGGCTCTCTCCGTTCCTCTCTGTCCTCCTTTCTTTCTCTTTCTGACCACTCCTCACCCCAGCCAGATGGATGGATGGAGGGTGGGAGGGGCCACACAATGGATATGTGTCAGGAAAGAAGCGATGGAATCAAGGAATGCTATTAAAATGACAGAGGGAGAGATTAACAAAGCAATGGAGACAGAGGGAATGGGGACCTGAGGTGTCACACCGGTTAAACTTCATATTATTTTTCCAGGTGAAAATGTCTGTGATTTCTTCCATAACCGTTTCATCCAAGCTATGGTGAGCACTTTCATTTCATCTTTGTTGATTAAAGCTTTCCTCAAACCTCAGAATTAAAACTAAACATAACTCAACCATGTCACCCATAGACATCTATTCCGTGTGCAGGAGAACATCCCATTCTGAAGTTAACTGAGACACTGACTGAATTTATGAACTTGTTAAATGAACAAAGGGATATGGGCAGATACAGAGCTTGGAAGTTTCTCTGTTTTCACTGATCTGAGTGAAGTGGACAGGAATGAGCAACATATTGATCTACTCTGCCCTGTCTTCTTGCATCAAAACGGATCAACCAGGGAAAACACAAAAATGCTGCTTTTTTAGACGGTTCAACAACATTTCAGTTCAGTCGCGAGTTCTTCCTTTGCTGGTCATTGAAGAGGATCCAGAGATAGTTTCACAATCAACTTATTGGTACCTGTCTAGGCCTTCATTTACTGTGTATCAAGTGGCACCATATAACCTTATGGGACGTGTTCAAAATATTTCTGTGTGTCTTCTCCTGAGACAGCACTGTCTTTTGATCATTCACTCAGACAGACAAGAGAACACAAGGTTACATGTATGTCAAATTGGTTGTTTATCTCCATCTCTGTAACAGTTAAACAGCGCACTGAACAACGTACTCACACAGAAGAAAGACACAAAGAATAAGCAAATCAAACACAAAGTAACATTAAAAGAATGACGACAGACGAACAGAGACAATGTGTTTGTAATACATGGGCCATTCTGCATCCCCAATAGTATAAAATGACATACTATGTGAACATTAATATAGTCAGTGTTGACTCAAGGAAGCCATGTTAGTCAATGGTTGATATTCGCTTTTGATTAGTTCAGTCAATGGTTCATATACTCGCTTTTGATTAGTCGAGTCAATGGTTCATATACTCGCTTTTGATTGGAGTCAATGGTTCATATTTGATTAATTGAGTTAAGGAATATCAGGTGGCCCAAAATGACTTTCAGAAAGCCACGTCTCAATGAGTGGCCCTACTGGGCAACTTCAGTTCCAAGACTGCGTGCTATTGAGTACATATAAAAGTGTTGTAAAACTGACTGTACTACCCTACAAATATCAACATGCTAGGTTCATCCAAACACATGGTTCATCTAGTTAGACCATTCTCTATAGTATACAGTCTGCATCTTGGCATTGGAAGCAAACGACAGTGTTTATTGTTGTACTGTCATTTTTTTTAAGCACAAATTTGGATTCAGACGCAGACAGAATGACTGTGGCGAGGCAGCGAAGGACAGCTCCTGCTGTAATCTCCCTGGAGGATCACGTGACCCACAAGGCCCAGTCTTAGTTCCACTAACACAAAGCAATTTCCACTGACCTTTCTGGTTGTGTATTGGAACTAAATGAGCAGAGTTAAACATGCCCCATGGCTTCTTTCCTAAAGAGATTACACTTCTCATAATTGCTTTTGGCCATCTAGTGCCATTTCTTCTTTTTTTGTAATTAAAGTGATTTAAAATATTAATAACCAACCTAACACACATGCACATACGCAGACACCTGCACACACACATAGCCGGCCATGCGCATACACATGCACAACCACTCATGCAAACGCACACAAACACACACACACACACACACACATCTATATATATATAAACTGTTGTCAACATTTCCCTCACTAAGCAGTCAATAGAATATGTTAAACTCCTGACCTCACATTTGATCAATACAACTATGTGATCAATTCATCCTGATCCATTTACCACCTGCACACCATTCTGTCCCTCTTTCTCTCCCCTCCCTCTTGTCCCCCTCGCTTTATTTCTCCCTCCCTCCTGTCTATCTCCTTCCCTTTCCCATCTCTCTCTCCCTATTTCCACTCAGTATTCCGTCTACAACCTCTTTGAATTGTCATTCTCCTCTATTAATTACCTGCTCTATCTTTTCCCTCTTTCATGTTTTATCTCCTCTCCTCCCATCTTATCTCCCTGGCTCCCTCCGTCTGTCCTCTTCCTCTGTCCCTCTCATCCCTGTTACTTCTGCCTGGAGTTTACCTTGCTCCTGGTTATCCATCTGTTGTCTACCGTGGGCTCTGATAATAAGGCACTAGATCCAGGCACACAGAGACTCAGGGTGTAAACAGCACAGTTGAGTGTGCAGGCTAGGCCTGTCGTCTCTCTGTGGTATAGTTAGTGTACCCTACACATCGACCCCTGCTCTGGTTTCCACCATGCAAGACTCTTTCCTCTTACCGAGGCCACGCATGCACCTCTGAGACGCACACAACCCTCTGCTTCTCTGTGTTTCTTTGTTTCTGGCTCTTTGTACCTATCTGTCTTTCTCCCTCTCTCTTTTTCTCTTTCTATCGCTCTCTGTGCTGACTGGCATGAAGGGAGATGAAATTTGACAAGAAGGAAATTGATTTAATTTCTCCTTTCTTTTATTCTTATATGTGAGTCGGTTATTGAATTCAGTGGATCATTGATACGGGTGAGATTCAGACATAGGGAAGATATGATGGAAATAGTGCTGCGATGAATATAAGTGACCACAGACAACATCAAGAACAGATAAAAATGGAGTAGTTCTGCTTTCAGTCTTTATGGATCTCAGTGTCCTTAATAAGAAATTAGTGCATTCCTCCAGGCCTAGTGATGGGAGGATAATGATGATATCTGGTCTTTTGTTCCTCAAGGTCTCTAGGCTCTATCTCCATTCATCCCTCTCTCTAAGCTCTCTATCTCCATCCATCCCTCTTATTTACGCTCTGTCTCCATCCATCGCTCTCGTTTACGCTCTCTCTATCCATGCCTCTCGTTTACGCTCTATCTCCATCTGTCCCTCTCCTTTACGCTCTATCTCCATCCATCCCTCTCCTTTACGCTCTATCTCCATCCATCCCTCTCCTTTATGCTCTATCTCCATCTATCCCTCTCCTTTACGCTCTATCTCCATCCATCCCTCTCCTTTACGCTCTATCTCCATCCATCCCTCTCCTTTACACTCTATCTCCATCCATCCCTCTCCTTTACGCTCTATCTCCATCTATCCCTCTCCTTTACGCTCTATCTCCATCCATCCCTCTCCTTTACGCTCTATCTCCATCCATCGATTTCCTTTACGCTTCCCCTCTTTCCCCATCTATCCCTCTTATTTATGCTCTCCATCTCCACCTATCTCTCTCAATGCTCTGTCTATCTCTCCATATCCCACCGTTATATTTTATCTATCCCTCTCTTTTACTCTCTCCTTTCATCCCTCCTTCAGTCGCTGTTTATTTCTTCAGTCAATCAAATTTATTTTACAAAGCCCTTTTTACATCAGCAGTTGTCACAAAGTGCTTTCACAAAACACCCGGCCTTAAACCCCAGGGAGCAAACAACAGTAGTGATGAACTTCAGTGGCTAGGAAAAACTCCCTAAGAGAGCAGAAATTTAGGAAGAAACCTAGAGAGGATCAGGCTCCGAGGGGTGACCAGTCCTCTCCTGGCTGTGCCGGGTGAACATATTAAGAGTCCAAATTGTAAAAATTCATCGATGCATGTAGGCTAAGCCCAGAGCCTATTTAAACCTAGTCCAGATCAGAGGCATGAACAGATGGACAAGGACAGGTACAGACGGGGAGAGGGTTCAGAAGAGTGGCAGCAGAAATCGTCAGATATCGTCTTGATCTGCAACACAACAATTTCTTGGCATGTTTCCAAGCAAATGTAAAAACAAATGTTATCTGAGTAGACACTTACACAACTTTTCATAATAATAACAAGCTTTCAGATGGCATATTGCTACTTATGTACTGTGATTAACAAGTTATTAAAAACATGTAGTACAGGTGATAATATAAAAATGAATGTTGACAATGTTTGTGCTTTACCCTTTTCTCATGGAAGCATGTCCAAACAAGGATAATGTATTTGGCTGGATGTTAGAAAGTATATCTCTATTTCTAAATTGCCTGTCTTCTATTGATAGCCAGTTTTGTTTATAGCCACCTATCTCAACAACATTGCCATGCTCACAGAGTCTGGAAAAAAATCAAGGTTTTTCTTAATTTTTGGTGCCCCTCTGTACTTGCTGGTCAAAGTAAAGCATTCCAGTTTGCTCGGTTTTTAGGTGGATTCTGTTGAGTGGCTCATATACTTCCTGTTTTATTCTCATGTCTTGGTTGGGTCTCACTGTGTTACTCTCCTGGGACTCTGTGGGTCTGTTTGGGTTTGTAAACAAAGCCCCATAACCCACTGGCTTAGGAGGTTCTTCTCCAGGTTTATCTTTCTATGAAAGGGGACCTTGTTATTCCTCTCCTTCGCTCTCTCTCATCAGTCCCTCATCTTCATCTCACTCTCCATTTCTCTCTCACTTCGTCTCTCTCATGTCAATCGCTCTTTGTCTCTCCATCTATCACTGTCCCTCTCTCTCCATATATCCCACTTTTTTACTCTTGTAGAGAGGTGAGTGAGATGAAAGTATACTTTCCAAAGTGCTGAAGGCCACCAGAGAATGTAATGTGCTCTACCTAGAACCTACTAGTTCGATTGGTCTGATAGCACTTCTAAAGCACCAACCAGGAAAGTTTCTGGAACGTGCTCACAATACTTAAATTCTCTTTCTTTTCTTCCGCCCAACTTTTCTTCTTTTACTTCGTCCCTCCATTTTGTTGTGAAGGTATAGGAAGAGTTAGAAAAACAATGGCCCCACTACTGGCTGGCCCAAGGCTATCATTAAAAACTATTAATGAAATAATACCAAAATAACTGATTATCACAGTCATAAAGGCACAACAATGAAGCGGGTTTAATTAGCAGCCGGTAATGACTCTAGTCCTGCAGTGACTTTGGACCTGACTAACTGACCTCATTTAACGAACTTTGTTGATAGACCGAGCTGCAAATCGAACAGAATTAGAAATATTCTTTATGAGCTCTCTAAATAGACATTATTAGATTTCTGTGTCCTTGATTCCAAACCTGCAGAGGATAGATTGAGGACGTCCTGAATTGAGTTCTGTTCCCTCCATAGTGCGCTGCTTTTGACCAAGCTCCGGAGTGCACCATACATGGAATAGGCTTCAATTTGGGATGCTAGAATGTGTGAATTCTATCTCCTGTCCATCTCTCTAGTGTAAAGGACCAGCCTCAATGTGTCCAAACACTCCTTCCCATGGCTCAGCTAAATAGGGCTCGCCCGCCCCACCCCCTCTTTGCTTTGGGAAATGAGACGGTCACTCATTTCCCCCGTATACGCTTTGACACAGTCCCGGTGATCAAACGTTGAGTGTGTGCAGAAATCTCGGTGGTAAACCATTTATAAAAAAGATTACGAATTGCTTTTAAAAAACTGTCGATACATGGATTTACATTTCAGTTACGATTCATCGGACTCCTATCCAGTCTTGTGGCAATACTAAGCATTGGGCTGGAGGAGCACAGGCATGTGCTTCCTTTGAGTGCTTTTATTGGTTGTTCTCAGTCGATACCTGAATTATCCGTCCATCAATGTATCTAACTTTTCCTTCCTCTCTCTCCCTTCATCCTCCAGGTTGCACCATGCCCCCTACCACCTCCTCCTCCCTCCTTCCCCCATCTGCCCCTCCCTCATCCTCCCTGTGCCCCTCCTCGTCCTCCTCTCCACCATTCAGGGAGTGCCAGGTCCCCCTGCTGGAGAATAACTCCTCCCATTCACGCCTGGAGCCCCGCCCCCATGATGACTCATACGTGCTCAGACACCAACCCCCCTCATCTGGTAAGACAGCTGTCAGTCACTTCTGTCACTTTCTTCCTTTGTTTCTGCATTCCTGTGCCCTCTGTTTGCTTTGTCTTGTCATAAAGTCAAAGATGGTGGATGAATGAAGATGTGTCACTTTCAGTCTGCTTAATGTAGTTGCCTTTGGTATGATTGGATTTGGCCTAGGCTGTGAATAATAAATTGCATATGAACAAACAATATTTTTTGTTTGGGAGGTCTCGCTTTCCTATTCCATCTCTGGTAGTATTGGTGTATTGGTGTTTTGGTCAGTGTATCTTCTAAATTCATTCATCGTCAACCGCTTATCCTGCGTACAGGGTCGCGGGGGGCTGGATCCAATCCCAGCTAACATCGGGCAAAAGGCGGGGTACACCCAGGACAGGCCGCCAGTCCATCGCAGGGCCACACATAGACAAACAACCAGTCATACTCACATCCACACCTAAGGACAATGTTAGCTTCTAAATGTGACCAAATATTCTTGTTTATTAGTTATGAGTTTTATATTGGGTGCACTGAGCACCCAGAAACATCTCCCAGGTTTCCCAGACAAAATTATAAGTGCCCTATTGTTTCCTGGTGTGCTTGTAAAAAAGTGATTGGAAGCTGCTTGTTTTTCTTGCCCAACCAGGTGAAAAGATGACAACCAGCACATTCCATTTATAAACCGTGACTGCATTTTCCATTTATAAACCATGTTGTGGTGGTTAAACATTTTCCCTTTATAAACCATGTTTTGGTTTTAAACCATTTTCCATGTATAAGCCATGCTGTGGTTGTAAACCATTTACATTGATAATCCATGTTGAGGTTATAAATCATTTTCCATTTGTAAACCATGTTATGGTGTTAAACCGTTTTCCATTTACAAACCATGTCGTGGTTGTAAACCATTTTACAATTATAAAACATGTTATGGTCGATCCAGGCCTGTGTCGTGCTGTTAAGTTTCTATGTTCCATGTATTTTAGTCATAGATTCGCTGTTTCTATGCTCTGCTTGAAGCCCCTGTGTTTTTGTTTCACCTGTGTCTAGTTTAGTCTTTTCACCTGTATCTCCTTTGCCCCTCGTTATGTCCCTATTTAAGGTCCTTTTGTCTAGTTGTTTTTGTGACATCACTGTTTTGTCCAATAAGCCACATAAGTCTGTGGATTATAAAACTTTTCCTATTGTGCATCTCTGCGCCTGTTAGTGATGGCCAAAGAGGCCGTATTGAAACGATGAGGCATTCCAGCACATGGCTTCACTAAAAAGCTAATTTCTCGATGCCTCGCCTAGACAGCGCTCACTGACCCCACCTACTGGTTGAAATGATCAATAGCAGGTCAAATACTGATTACCACAATGAAGTAGCGTAGGATCAACAGAAGCTTCAGTCATCCGCTTCAAGAAGGACTCATGTTACTCACATCACTCGCAATGCAAAGCCAATATTGTTAATACAACGGTCGCTTACAATGGTTTTTACGAAAGCCTGTTCACATATATTCATTTCTGTATTCTTATTTATTCTTAAATGTTTGTTTAATATGCATAAGTAATTGATAAATACTGAATGTAAAAGTGCTTGTTATATCAGTGAGTAAAGAAATAAAGTGAGACATCATTTGTGTGTGGTTCAAGGTTACCTGAGTGTTGAACTGGCAACTGTGCTTTTTTAACTGGACAGTGAGGGGAGAATAGTGCTATTGTAACACGGAAATATCTTGTGAATTTTTATTGAGGAACACAATTTTTATCTCTAGATGGTTCCTTTGGAAAAATCTCACTAGTAACAATATCTCTTGTAATTTTTCAAACAAATTTTGAGAAATTTTTCACTTCATTATATACTCAAACTGGACTTAAAACCCAAATCGAGCCAATCAGGTTGCACAGCACAGAAGCGAAGCTTCATACGTCATCAAAGGGGCATTTTCTTTTATCTGAAACAGGTACTGAAGCTTCGTTATGTTCTCCAGAATTGCTTCAAGCGTCCCGTCACTAGCCCCTGTGTTCTGCCATATCCACAACGTAACAAACCAAGTTGTGGTTTTATCCCATTTTCCATTTGTAATTTATTTTGTGGTTGTAAACAATTTTTTCCGTATTGCTACCTAATGAAATACCAAGCGAACAACATGCTAACGTAACTACCATATCCAATGGATATTTTGTATTGCTGTAGAAAAACAGAAAACAGCAGTGCCTGTCCTTTGGGCCATCAACATAGTTTAGTCAGTGGTTCTCAGCCAGGGGTAATGGACCCCAGGGGGCCTTCCACTATTCACAGGGGATACTTAAATAGACTCTTGACACCATAGGCTTACAGGTCAAGCGGATCTCCAGAAAATATGGATCTGTTGGCGCTACAGTAACCAAAAACATTTCAGATCCATTTCTCTAAGCCACCTGGGGTTATGTATTTTTAGCATTAAGAGCTTCGGCTGAGAAAGTGCTTCTTGTACACAAGGACAATATCCAATCAAATAATAATAATCAAGGACTTGGGACCAGAAGATTATATTGCATGGTTCTGAGAAAATTCTTATTTTTCAAGTGGATTTCTTTTCATAATTTGATCACATTAATTTCAGGTGGAGGACCATCTCAAGAACAGCAATCTGTGTATACACATCATTGACCAAAATGGCAGGAAGAACATTTTAGTCCCAATTTCACACGCTGTAGATTTGCTGAGTTCCTTTTTCAGAACACGCATGCGTCCTGAGCAGTTACCCATTTCATCCTCTACAGACCTACACACCTGCACGCACAAACACCACGACCCCCAACCTCTATGTCATGCACACACACAAACGCACGCGCACACACACACGCACACACACACACACACACACACACACTGTTTGCACACAATGTAATCATCCAGTTATATTTAGCAAACTGACTCGGGGACTCAGAGAAGAGAACGGTCATAATGGGATTTGTGTTGGAATCCAATCTGTGTTTAATGGAGTTATGGTGTGACTTCGCTCCAGTATGAATCATCATTAGGAGAGACTGAGGGTCCCAGGTTCAAAAGCAACCTGATTAGCTACCTTTTAACGTGACGTTACATCACAGGGCTAATGGCTGAGCTGGGGTGGCTACGGATACATCAATCACAACGGCGGAACAGTTACCTAGCCTGCTGGTGAAGAGGAAGCACACACACACCCTCTCTCCGAGCGAGTGAGGATCGATTTACCGCGCAGCATAATATTGGAGGGATGCACACCCAAACTAGCCATTTGAAACTTGTGTACACAGACAATGAATCCAGAAAAACACAGTAATATCACAGATTAGAGACTGAGGAGGAGATATACACACACAGCGTGTCACTCCCTGGGAATTACATTTGTTGCGGGTTTCTGCATGGGTTGTTCTGGCACATTTCCGTCTCAGACACTCACACATACGAACACACGCACGCTAACATGTGACACACACACATACACATTTATTCACTTGAGGCTCTCAGATTTCCAGTCTTCTATTTCTTGCGTGAGGGGTGCCAATTTCACTTGCCACTTAAAACTTAGCGGATTGATTGCTATCATTTTACCCTGTGACTGTTTCCCACTGTTTTGTGTAGACAATAATAACAAACGCAGAAATATTTGTAATGACCTGTCAAGCCACGGTAACAGCTGACATTGGAGACAAAGACTTTCCCTTACATCTGTAACAACAGGGCTCCTAATGGCGCCGGTAGGCTTTGTTGGCTTGGCATTTGTCCGTTCTAATGGAACGCAGTGTGCTCGCCCACTCCCTTGTCATGGGTTCAATGCACCTTCTTGACACCTACATCTAAAAAGACAACTTCTGTATTCATTTTTACTTTTTATCTTTATTCTATCTTTTTACATTGAAAATATTTACAAATTATATAAGATACATTAGATAGTATTAGATCATTTAAAGTGATTTTTTTTTACAATGTATATATTGTCATCGCACCGACATGACTGGTCTCCAGTATTTGTTCATGCCAGTAACATTTTCTATAATTAAGTACAACCCTGTTCCCAAAAAGTTGGGACGTAAAATGCAAATAAAAACAGAATGCAACGATCTACAATTCATTTATCTCTGTATTCCTTTGAAAATAGTACAAAGACGACATATTCATTGTTGAAACTGAGAAATAGTTTTCATTGTTGTTATTGTCTTTGGAAAAAACACTGTGTTGCGTCATTTCCACTTTTAACAATACTCAACAACCGTTTGTGAACTGAGGAGACCAATTGCTATAGTTTTAAATGTGAAATGTTTTCCCCTTCTGCTCAACAGAGTCACAGGAGTCTCCTTTGTGGTATTTTTCATTTCATAATGCGCCAAATGTTTTCAGTTGGTGACAGGTCTGGACTGCAGGCAGGCCAGTTTAGCACTCTGACACTTTTACAATGGAGACATGCTGTTCTAATACGTGCAGAATTTGGTTTTTCATTGTCTTGATGCAATAAGAAAGGCCTCCCCTGAACAAGACCTCATCTGGATGGCAGCATATGTTGCTCCAAAACCTGTATATATTGTTGAGCATTAATAGTGCTAGTCACAGCCATACCATCACAGATGCTAGCTTTTGAAATGTGCGCTGATAAAAAGCCGGTGGTCCCTCTCCTCTTTAGCCCTGAGGACGCTGCCTCCGTGTTTCCCAAAAATATTTGGACATTTGGATTTGTCAGACCACAGGACAGTTTTTTACTTCACCTCCTTCTTAAATGAGGTCATGCCCAGAGAAGGCAGCAGCGTTTCTGGGTCTTGTTTGTACATGGTTTTGTCTTTGCTTGGTGGAGGTTTAACATGGGTGGATGCAGTGACGCATTGTGTTCACAGACAGTGGTTTTGGAAGGGTTCCTGAGCCCATGCAGAAGTGTCCACTGCAGAATCGTGCCTGTTTTTAATACAGTGCCGTCTGTGGGTTTTCAGCCTTGTCCCTTGCATAACGAGATTTTTTCGGATTCTCTGAATCTTTTACTGATATTATGTACCATCGATGATGTGCCTGTGGCCAAAAATGTGGGAGTTTTCTTTGATCATGACTTAAAATTTGAATATAACACAAAAAAACAGGTGCAGTCGTGCTATTACCAACTTAGAAATATTGCCAAAATAAGATCGGTTTTATCTTTTGAGGACACTGAAAAATTATACGTGCTTTCATTTCATCTCGCCTAGACTACTGTAATGATTTGTTTACATGCTTCGACAATACGTCCCGATGTGAACTCCAAGTTGTACAGGATTCAGTGGCCAGACTTCCTACAAGGACTGAATCAAGGTCTCATACAACCCCATTGCTGGCAGCTCTACACTGGTTACCGGTAATGTTCAGAGTAGATAAAAAACAATTCTACTTAGCAATTTTATGGCACTACATGGTCTGGCACATGATTACATTAGTGACATGCTCAACCCATACTGCACTGTTAGGCCTCTCTGATCAGCTGTAAAAGGACTTTTGGCTGTCACAGTGCCTTTAAATCTTATCTAAAAACTAATTTGTATAAGAAGGCTTTTACGAATATTTTATATATATTTTTTTATATTATTAGATCACTGTGATATTATATTCATACTTCCTTTATTTTATATATATTATTATTATTTTTATTATTATTTTAAAGTATTTCAATTTTTATTGTGTGTAAAGTACTTTGTGTACTTGTACTAGAAAAGCGGTATACAAACAAAGCTTTTATTTTTATGATATTCATAACACTTTGCAATTTTACGTAATATTGTTGCACAACATTCCTCAGTTTCAACATTTGATATTTTTTTTTGTACAATTTTATATTAAATGAAGGGTTTAAATTATTTGCACGTCTCTGCATTCAGTTTTTCTTTACATTTTACACGCCGTCCATACAACTTTTTGGAAACAGGGTTGAATAACTGCTTGGAGTTTTTTCAGCTGTTGCGTTTATTTATTTTTTTATTTTAAATTTTTTATGACTGTTGCAACACACAAACACATGCTCTTGGTCAGAGACACACGTTCATGCTCAAGCGCATGCTTTTATATGCATGTTTGAGCTCAGCAAGTGAAAATGTAAATGTTGTTCAGGGATTGGTTCGGAATTGGGTCTGGCTCAGAGCACCTGCTTGGAGAGACACACGCAAACATACACACACACACACACTTGGGGCAGAAGCACACACGCACACACATTGGAAAACAAAGACTCATTCTCTCAGAGTGAATTTTTAGGCCAAACGGAGCGTGTCTGATCGCTCCTGGAAAGAGTGCTGTGTCTCCACGGCATATTCATTATGTATAGCGAGTGCTACCTATTTTTAGTTAGAGAGTCACTAGCTCCTTGCCAAGGAGGGAAGACACGGCGATCTCTGGGATGAATGCTTAATCACTGTTGTTGTGACTAAGAGAATAGAAAGGAAGACACAACAAACGACACCCCAAAAACATACTCAGCGTCTGGGATTCAGGGGTGAACTATCTGTTCTGTTGAGACCAGTGGAAGTGGCAGCGCAGACGTGACAAACACAGACAGAGAGCAAGGGTCAGAGATAGAGAGAGAGACAGACAGGAAGGCAGACAGACAGAAAGAAATGGAGAATAGCTTTATGCTGATCTGGTTCTAACTGCTGAACCAGCGTTTTTAGCTTCCGCACACACACAAACACACAAACACACACACATACACTCAAACACACACACATGCACGCAAACACACACGCACACCCTGCTATGCGACTCACTCTGTGGACCGAAAGAAAATGTCAATAAACAGTTTATCCATCCAGAGCCCGGAAAACCAACTGCCTTCTATGGTTCTCAGTGCGCACATACACACAAACACACACACACACACACACACTTCACAACTCGACTAAGGTTAATGTGGCATGGCGAGCCTCTGGCTAATTCTGCTGGTGTCTGCATTTGCAACCTCGGGCCAACGCTTTGGCCCGGCTCTGTTACAGGCTAACAGGCTCAACAGCCTCTCATCAATATACTTCAGACATTGGCGTCAAAGTTCACTGTTCACGTTCATTTCAGAGTCGGACGTTTAAATTAGAGGTGGGATTAACACGGGAGCGGACGGATGGGAAGGAGATAGGTCTAACTGTAGGTCGGACAGGCGCCGCAAATCTACCCGCGACCCATGCTGGAGCCCCCCCACCACAGCCCCGCATCAAACACACTCCAGCACGCCTCAGCTCTCACTTTTGCCCCTAGCGTTTTAGATGTACAGTGGGGCAAAAAGGTATTTAGTCAGCCACCAATTGTGCAAGTTCTCCCACTTAAAAAGATGAGAGGCCTGTAATTTTCATCATAGGTACACTTCAGCTACGAGAGACAAAATGAGGGAAAAAAACAGAGAACCACGTTGTAAGATTTTTAATGAATTTATTGGTAAATTCCTCTGTAAAAAAGTATTTGGTCACCTACAAACAAGCAAGATTTCTGGCTCTCACAGACCTGTAACTTTTTCTTTATGAGGCTCCTCTGTTCTCCACTCGTTACCTGTATTAATGGCACCTGTTTGAACTTCTTATCAGTATAAAAGACACCTGTCCACAACCTCAAACAGTCACATCCAAAACTCCACTATGGCCAATACCAAAGAGCTGTCAAAGGACACCGGAAACAAAATTGTAGACCTGCACCAGCCTGGGAAGACTAAATCTGTAATAGGTAAGCAGCTTGGAGTGAAGAACTGTGGGAGCAATTATAAGAAAATGGAAGAAATACAAGACCACTGATAATCTCCCTCGATCCGGGGCTCCACGCAAGATCTCACCTTGTGGCGTCAAAATGATCACAAGAACGGTGAGCAAAAATCCCAGAACCACACGGGGGGACCTAGTGAATGACCTGCAGAGAGCTGGGACCAAAGTAACAAAGGCTACCATCAGTAACACACTACGCTGCCAGGGACTCAAATCCTGCAGTGCCAGACGTGTCCCCCTGCTTAAGCCAGTACATGTCCAGGCCCGTCTGAGGTTTGCTAGAGAGCATTTGGATGACCCAGAAGAGGATTGGGAGAATTTCATATGGTCAGATGAAACCAACATAGAACTTTTTGGTAAAAACTTTGTGGTGTTTGGAAGAGAAAGAATTCTGAGTTGTATTCAAATAACACCATACCTACTGTGAAGCATGAGGGTGGAAACATCATGCTTTGGGGCAGTTTTTCTGCAAAGGGACCAGGACGACTGATCCGTGTAAAGGAAAGAATGAATGGGGCCTTGTATCATGAGATTTTGAGTGAAAACCTCCTTCCATCAGCAAGGGCATTGAAGATGAAACAAGGCTGATGTCAAACACACTGCCCGGGTAACAAAGGAGTGGCTTCGTAAGAAGCATTTCAAGGTCCTGGAGAAGCCTAGCCAGTCACCAGATCTCAACCCCATAGAAAATCTTTGGAGGGAGTTGAAAGTCCATGTTGCCCAGGGACAGCCCCAAAACATCACTGCTCTAGAGGAGATCTGCATGGAGAAATGGGCCAAAATACCTGCAACAGTGTGTGAAAACCTTGTGAAGACTTACAGAAAACGTTTGACCTCTGTCATTGCCAACAAAGGGTATATAACAAAGTATTGAGATTAACTTTTGTTATTTATCAAATACTTATTTTCCACCATCATTTTGCCAATAAATTCACAAAAAATCCTACAATGTGATTCTCTGTATTTTTTTTTCTCATTTTGTCTCTCATAGTTGAAGTGTGCCTATGATAAAAATTACAGGCCTCTCTTATATTTTTAACTTAAGTGGGAGAACTTTCACAATTGGTGGCTGACTAAAAACTTTTTCGCCCCACTGTATATGTATTTCCTGGGCACTTAACGTCAGTCCTTACTGATCCTGCTGTACAGTCTGAGACTGTGAGAATATGACGGTTGAAACACAGGCCAGAGACACCAAATATAACGTGAAGTTGATCTGAATGAGAACAAGGAGCGGACCAGCAGGATTCAAAGCTCCGGTCGACCTGCTGGTGGTTTCAAACAACCGCTCTCAACGTGGCAGCAGACTTCCCTATTGGTTTTGAATTGAAGCACAACAACAACCTTTCCCAGAAGTTAACCTTCAAATCCAAGGCCATGATCGTATTCCATTGTGGGTGTGGTAGCAAAGCAACCTCTATTTGCATGCAATTTACATATATTAAAATGCATTAGAATTTCTCCTGACAGTGGAAAAACATTGCATGACGAGGCGGTGTTCCTCAGCCACACAGTGTGGAGGCAAAGTATCTCCAAAAGTTGGATGAGGCACAGTTCGCTGTCCCCACTCTTCAAAATATATTTTTTGGGGCAGATGTGGCCATTGGTTTAGCTGGGGCTAAATGCCCTATGAGAGGGATATATGCTGGAGAAAATGATTGTCCCCTAAGGATCTATGCTAAATAATAGCATATGTGCTGGCCGAATGTGGGCCCCTTTCTAATATAAAGACACACATGAAAGCATGTTTCTTGTCTTTCGCCTTGTTTGAAAGTCCAGTATGTGATTGTCATGTTCTTTTGTCAGTGTGTGCTGCTGACATTATTTTATTTTATTTTATTTTTTTCCAAGGCGAGAAACACGTACCAGTATGCACACGCACACACACACACACGCACGCACGCACACACACACACACTCAGAAAAAACACAACCCTCAGGAGAGTGCCTACTTGGAATGTAGAACTCAGAAACCACAAGCTTGCTTTAAAAACCATGAGTTTTTGCTGGTATTGAAAGTGCCATATATAATTCAGTAGAATTGGAATGAATGGTTTTTATTTTTTGATATTCATGGAAGGATATGGAGCTTTGAAAGATGCAATGCATTTTTATCAGCAAATTTGAGAGGGAGTGAAAGTGTGGTTTGTGACTGTAAATACTAGAATTTGTACAGATGGTGTGTGTGTGTGTCTATGTGTGTGTGTGTGTGTGTGTGTGTGTGTGTGTGTGTGTGTGTGTGTGCACATGTCGCTCTTTATGTGTGTGTTTGAAATGCCAATAGTAGCATTTACTTGCATGGAATGTGTTGTCACAGCTATTTTACCTCAACTGCATCGATGCAGGGATAAATCAAGAACAAATAGAAATTGGAGATGAAACAGGATGAAAGATGGCATTAGGAGAGGGGGGGGGAATTATAATGTTTTGGAAATTATATGCATGACTATGAAACCGATTTTCTATGGGATTGTATATCTAGCGGCACATTGAATATAGTTTTGACTATGTGTGTGTGGGGGGGTCAACATGTTGACGAGACATTTGTCCAGATGTCTTACTTAAGGACTGAACTACAAAACATGTCCTAAACTATGATAACTACAGACATGTGTTATATACTCCTGATAACAACAGGTATGCAGCCATTCTGCTATTTCAAATAGAAAATAAAACATATTTATTGCAAAGTCAAGAGACAATCACTCTGTCTTGCTGAAGCCAAGAGAGAGTCATTCAAAAGAGAATATAAAGGCAGATAGCAAAGAGTATTTTCACAATAAATACACTTAGAATTGCTTTTGTATGTGAGAGACCACTGATTCATGATAATTCTGCATTACTTGCTGTTGGGGTGTAGGCGATGTGATGTAAAAAGGTCCTTAAAATATAAAAGTGATTGATTAATTCATATCGACAATATACGGACAAACTTAAAGAACTAGTCACCTTCAGGTCACTGTGCTTGGAAACATTTAGCTTTTTATGTATATCACTGTCTTGAGGCTCTGCCAGCTAACTATTTTTCTGGACATGTTTCTCTGAGAGTTATTAGCATTTCTATACCAGCAGATTATATAAATGTAACAACACTTACTAAATTATGGATTTGCAAAACAGTGAAACACAACATAAAAAGAGCGTAGTTTCTCCAGAAATGTCTGTTTTTTTGTAACCACTATACAATCTTTTCTGTGCTGTGCTCCCCACTGTAACATGTGGTATTGAACAAGTAATTACTATATTCGGCCACTACCTCCATTACTACCCTGGTTGGTAGTGAGAGGGTGCTGTTTTATAGTATTTGTATAATATGTGTTCATCACTCAAATGGAGTTGACAAATCCCTCAACATTCTCCAATAATGGCCCATTCTCCTTCTCATCCCAGAGGACTTAGACCAGTTCTTTGTTTTCGGGTAACCTCGTATACCTACCGGGCTAGGAGCATTGAACCAGTGGTGTGATGCTCCCTGGGGTTTAAGGCCGGGTGTTTGTGAAAGCACTTTGTGACAACTGCTGATGTAAAAAGGGCTTTATAAAATAAATTTGATTGATTGATTGAAAATAATGTGTAATTGATCGACAACCTTGACCCGTGATTTCCTATTGCTCACAAACTCCTGCTTGTCTTCTTTCTGACTATCTTCATTTTCTTCTCTCCATCTATCTGTGTCCACAGGGGCTCCTAA